>JAJTUB010000008.1:0-70434 GCA_036971345.1 Dactylellina drechsleri
ATTAAAAAAAAAAAAAACCACCCAGCGGTTCCCCATGACCCCCCCAAAACCGAACCAACCCGCTGGTTTTTGGGTTAAAACCGACCCATGTCGAACTCTAATATATTATAATGTTACTTAATAAGTTTTTATTAAAAATCTTTAGTAAAAATATAATAAAAATTTTAAAAGAAAATAATTCTATATTTAATAATAAAATATTCTAGTATATTCAAATTATTAAATAAAATTTAAATAATTATTAAATATTATTTATAACTTTCTTTTAATTCTTAAGTAAATTAATTATTGAATGTGTGAGAAGTAGTATTAAGAATTTAGTTAATAATAATTTTTTTAAATAATTTTTTTTTAAAAATTGTTTTTTTATTAGGTTATATTTTTATTATTAGATTAAGTTTTCTATTAATAATATTTACTTTTAAATTTTTTTTACTTTTATAATATATAATTTTTATATTATATTTGTTAAGGAGTTTTTATTAATAAACTTATTATCTACTAAGTTCTTTAATAGTAAAAAAAAAAAAAAAATTTTTATAATTAAAATATATAATAAAAAATTTTTTTATTTATAAATATACTCTTTATATTTTGTAAATATGAATAATTGCTATAAGTTTTTTATCATAGATTAAATATCTAAATTTTATAGTATCAAATTTATAAAATAAGTATGTAATAAGATACTATTTATTATTAAAATATAATTAGCATAAGCATGCACTTAATATAGCATCTAAAACATTAATTTTAATTTTAATAAACAATTTTAGGTCATATAATCTGTTACACTTTGGTCAAGTCCATCTAACCAAACACTGATCTCTTACTCTAAGATACCTAGGTTCTCAAATCTGGGAGTAGAGTGCGACATGGGTTGGTTTTAACCCAGAAACCAGCGGGTTGGGTCGGTTTGAGAGGGGTCATGGGGAACCGCTGGATAGTTTGATATAGGTTATGGGGAACTGTTGGATAATTTGATATGGGTTATGGGGAACTGCTGGATAGTTTGATATGGGTTATAGGGGATTGCTGGGTGGTTTTTATTTAAATCGAAAATTACCTAAAAACCAATAGTTCCCTGCTTATTGATAAGAAATCAGGTTTTGATAGGGATTATTAGTACTAGTTTATATGTAGAGTAATGTATAGACTTTTTTAATAAAAATGAGTTGCTGAATATCTGAATAATATAATTTCCTGTATATATAATTTTATTATTAAATTAATATACAACAAAATGAAAGTACCAGATTTTGAAAATATTAAATATCAAATTCTATAAATTATAAATATAAAAACAGAAGTAAATCAAAAAATATATTATTATAAAAAATCAAATATTATTTACCCGATCAAACATTATTAGTCTGGGGAACCAAAGTATATATAATATAATAATATAATCTACTATTTTTGTATATAATAGTTTATTTATTTATATAAATTATAAACTTATTTATTACTACATATTAAAGAATTAATATTTATTATAAATATATTTATTAAAAAAGAGATATTTATATTTAAAATAATTAATAATAAAATATTCTATAATTTTTTGTATAGTTTCTAAAGTACCTTGCTTTTATTTTAAATTTTTACTATTATATGCTTGGTTTTGTATAATTTTATGATATAGGTAGGCAAAAATAAATTTAGGTATTAAAAAATCAATAAATTTTTATATTTTTTTAATTTTTCAAAAAATAACTATTATATTTAATTAAAAAAAAGAACTATTTCATATGTAGAGTAACAGTTTAGTAATAAACTTACTTCCCAACTTATTTCATTATAGCCTTCTAAAAGGCACTACTTTGGGAACTTTTCTACCCTTTATTAAGACTACTGTTCTAGACTTAATAAACTTATACTTAACAGTAATTTTCATTTTTAAAACTATTTTAATATTTAAAAAATTTTAATATTTAAAATATGTAATTATAAAATAAATTTACAAATTTTAATTTTATATAAATTATTAAGTAAATTATTTTTAAAGCTAGGTTTAATTAAAGATCAAAATATTAAAAATAAATTTTTGCTATACTTATATAATAAGGTTACAAATCTAGATTGATTCAAATATTAAATAGTTTTAAATCCTGGAACTACAATATACTATAAATAATATATTAATATAGCTGATTTTTTTATTTAAAAAATACAAAATATTATATTTAAAACAATTAGTATTAGTTATTTGCTAAATATAAGATCCTATATTATAAAATTTTATACCATAAATTTTTATTAGTATAAATTTGTATATATCTTACCTGAAATTTATTATTCTTTAATATATAACACTAAAAACACATTTTTATATAAAAAACACAAAAATAAATATATAAAATAAATAATATTAGTCTACTTATAGTAATAAAAAAATCATTTTAAATAAGTATATATAATATTTTTAATTAAAATAAAAAAAAAAGAGGCCTATTTAGGTTTATAAAAAAAAGACAGTTTATAATTAAATTTTATTTTTTTTAATTTACCCACAAACCTACTTTCTTTATACATCTAATTTCTTGAGTAAAACCAAATTTTTTTATACCTAAATCAATTATACTAAGTAAAACCGTAACAAAAAGTACATATATTCAAAATACTATCAAAAAAATTTAATATATTTTTTTCAAATACCACCCATCAAAAAAAGTTTAGAGAGTCAAAAAATAAATAAAATAAAATAAAATTAGATATTAAAAATAAATTTACAAAAAAAAAATTTATTATCAAACAAAAACTAAAAAAAAGCTTAGAGTTTTAAAAATCCAGCGCTACTAATTAAAAAACAAATCTTGACAAATAAGCTAAAAAATATTCAAACAAAAGTTTATAAAATGAAATAACTGGAGCTCGTACCATCTAAAAAAAAAATAATTTTGATAGTTTATTACCTTTTTTTAAAGAAGATTATTTCACCTTTACCAAAAAATCCAATTAAAAAAACTGGTTACCTGTTAAGCAAGCTCAAAAAAAAAAATTTGATTCAACTAAAAAAAATAATTTTTTTAAAACTAGTCTCAATTAATTTTTAGGTATAAATATATTTAAAAAAATTTTAAAAGATAAACAATTAAGAATAAACCAACATTTAACTTAATAAAAAGATTTTAAAAAAAGATATAAAAAAAATAATATAGATAAGAATGATATAGATTTAACAAATAAGACTGAAAAATCTGTAAATAATAATGATAATAATATGAAGTATTTAAATTAAAAAATTTAAAATTAAAAAATTAACACTTTAATTTTTTTATATATTTAGGAAATAGTATACCAATACTTTAATATCTTTGATAGAAATGATTTAGATTTTAGCTAAAATAAACAAATCTTATTTTTCATATTTTTAATTTTTCAAAATTATATTAAAAAAAAATAATTATTTTATATGTTATTTTATTTGTAAAATAATATATAAATACTGTGAAAGAAATTAAATTAAATTAAACCAATCTAAACTATTTTAAACCAAGTTAGTAATAATAATAGAATAACCTAATTTTATAATAAAATTCTTTTTTTTTTTATAATAATCTTTTTTTATTTTATTTAATTTTTTTTTTAAAAAAATTAAATATGTTCTCCCAGATTGAACCTATAACTTCTGACTTATTAACCAATTTCTAACTAACAGCCAACTGTAAATTCATTATTTTCACAATTAAAAGCAAAAACAAAATTAAAAATTAGTAGTAATTAATTAATTGGATTAAAACTTGGTAAATAGTAGGTAAAAATAATAAATTATATTAAATTTTAAATTTCGGATTTTTTAAAATTTTTTCTATTTAGCAAGATTTTGAAAAAATTATTTATAAATATATAAAAAAACTATATATTTTATACTTAATTTATAATATATCTTTTGTATATTTTTATAGTGGTGGTAATAGGATATTATTTATAAAAAAGTATTTAAAATCTAGTTATTGTAAGCAGGTATTAAAAAAAACTAAACAAAAGTTAATTATTTCCTTATTTATTAAATTTAATATGGTAAGTCATATTATATTATAAATAGGTTAGTATTACTCTATATATAAAATAAATCTAATTTTATTTAAAATTTAGATTGTTAGAAAAATAAATAGTTAAAATTTTTAAAATAGAATTATAGACAACTATTTTTTAAGTTAATAATAAGTAGTAATATTTTGTTTTAATTTTGATAACCTATAGCTTTATAATTTTTTAAATATATTATTATTAAATATTAAAATACTATTTACTAAAAAATTAAAAATTATATTTAAAAACTAGCTAAAAAATATCATAAATATTTTTAAAAAAAAAATTCTAATAAATCAAAAAGTATCTCTTTCATTAAATATTTAAACTTTTCCGAATAAAATAATATTTGTTACTATTATAACCTTTTGGATTAATAATACTTGAAATTTACAAAAAGTATTAATTGGGTTTAAGCATTTGACTGAAAAATATATTAGTCCTTATATTATCAAAATCATTATTAATATTATCAAAATTTATAATTTAATGGATAAGTTATATGTTATTACTATTGATAATGTTAATAATAATAAAATAATGGCTAAAAAGCTTACTTAATATTTTAAAAATTATAAACTATTAAATATTGATAGCAATTTTGATGAGAACAAAATCTGGTAATTAAATAAAAATCTAGTAAATATAGTAACCAAATTCTCCCTTATTTAGGATAATAAGCAAAACTACTTATTTTATATTATTTATGTTATTTAATTAATTATAAATATTTTTATTAGTAATATTAAAAGTTTTTTTTTTAACCCTAATTAAAAATTATCTCATATTAAAGAATTAGATAAATTAAAAGATTTACTGTTTATATTTTATCAATTATTTATTATAATAAGTTTTTTATTTGTAGAGTAATACTAACCTTTTATAATAAAAAATGATTAAAGAAAATATAATTATTATAATTTTAGGTTTGAATACTTTGTCAAGTAATTATAATTTTATTAAATTATTTTAAACAATTTAAATTTATCTAGTTCGAGTTTAAAATCTAAAAATAATTATAAAAAAAAATTAATATAATTAAATTAATTTTAACTATTAAATTATTTTTAGATATACCAATTTACTGAAATTTTATTTTGTTAATATTAACCTGTTTCATACACCTAACCTTTATTATTAAGAATTGGGTTTGGTTATTAGAAAATAAGGATTAAAGTTATTATATTTTTATTAAAAAAGAATTTAAACATATTTGATTTATAATTAAGATTCTTCAACTCTTTTACAAATTTACAAATATTTTTTTTAAATTAAAACAACCTAAAATATATAATATTTAATATATCTATAATAAACTATTCAATTATTTAAAAAAGTATATCCAAAGAATCAAACTAACACCCAATAATTAAAAAAAATTATTTAAAGATCTTCTTCTATACTGTAAAAAAAAATTGAGTAAATATTACAGCAGAACTAATAATAAAAAAAGTAGATTATATAATTTTAATATTATTTTTAACTTATAAATTAAATTATCCCTTTATACTTCAAAAAATTGAAATAAAAATTTCAAAGTTAAATATTATAATAACTTTTTATAATATTACAAAAAGAATTACATATATAAAGAAATCTTGGGTAATATTGTTAAACAATTCAAAAATTTTTGAAAATTTTTTCATTTTTGCCTACTTAATTTAAATAAAGAGCTCTATAGTATCCCCTTTTTTAAACCAAATTACTAAGTTACCAATCGCTTTAAATTAATAAAAAATAATAAAAATTTAAATAAAACTAAACTTTATATCAATTAACTAATAGTAAATTCAAAAATAGCATTTTTAATTACCATTACTCTACATATAAAATAATTTTAATTTTAATTTTTTTTTTTTTATTAAATTAAAACAGATTTATTACCAATTAATTAATAGAAAATATATGAATAAAAATATTCTGTATTATCACAGATAGTATGGGATATATTTAATACATAAGTTATTTTTATTAATATAGAATAAATTTTTAGCTAAGTTAAAAATATTATAACTTAAAAAAAATCCTGTTTGTATACTAAAACAATTAAAACTATTATAATTATAAAAAAATTTTATAAATTAGAGTTACACTTTGAAAAAACAGTAAAGGATATAAAAACTAAGAATTTAACATTATTGGGAAACAAAACCTTAATACTAAAAATAATAATATTTATTTAAAACATACTTAATAGCAAAAAACAAAATTTGAGTATAATTATAAATCCCTAAATTAAAATAATTTAATATAATTAATTTTTCTTTCATTTCTTTGTAATTACTTCAAAAATTTTTAATTTAATATTTTGAGCCTTTTAGTTTTTGATTTAAGTAATAAAAGTGAAAGTATTACTCTATATATAGATTTATATAGAAAATGTTTGGATCTGTATGTAAATTAATATAATTTAGATATAATTACTTTTTTTTATAACTTTATAATTTTTTAACAAAACAGTTTTTTATAATTTCAATAATTTTTAAATTTGTCCTTAGTTTTTTTTTTTAAAAAAAAAATAAATTTGTAGATGGTTTTGATTATTTAAAAACCAACCCATAAATGGTTTCTACCATCTAAAAATTAACCCATAAATAGTTTCGACTATCTAAAAACCGACCCGTAAATAGTTTCAACCATCTAGAAACCAACCCAACCTGCCCCATGTCGCACTCTATCTGGGAGTATGTATACTGCGAGATATTAAAAAATGATATATGAAATGTATAATAATAATAAAGGTTATAATAAATTATAAATTTGTATTATATTTGAATTAATTGATAAAAAGTAAGAACTATTTATTAGTTTTAATAATAGTTTTATATATATAACAAGGCTTTATATAGATGTTAATACTTATATATTTATATATTAATATTTGTATGTTTGTATTGTTTATATATTTGTATTTTGGTGTTTATATATTTGTATGTTTATATATGTATGTATATGTATAAGTTATGTAATACATAAGTTATATAATAGAAGTTTATAAATAGAATAAGTAAGTATAGGTATATAAGAAATGGGTATTATGTAAAAAATAAAATAAGTAAAATGGAGAATAATATAATATAAAATAGAGTATAAATAATTATATTATTTAAATTATAGATTTATAATATTATTTTTTTTTTTAAAAAATAAGTTTTATATAAAAATTAAGTTATATATAATTAAAATTATTTTATAAAATTAATATTTAGTATAAATATATTTTTTAATATAGGTTTTTATTTTATATAAAACTTTTGTTTATATAGGTTATATAAGGTAAAATAATGTAAATAAAAATAATATATAAAAAATAATAATTAAATTAAAATAATAATTTAAAACTTAAACTTTAAAATATTTTTATAAGAGGATAATTAATATATATTTGAAATTTATACAAATACTAACAGAATATATAAATAAAAAAAATAAAATGTTTTTTTATTAGTGTTGAAATTTGTAAGCTGATTATATTAAAAAATTCGGAATTCTGGTTTTTGATTTTTGTAAGTATTGTGTAAGGAATAATTATTTATATATTATTATGTTTAGCTATAAAAATTGTGTGATTTGTATTAGAAATGGTTGGAGG
Organism: Dactylellina drechsleri; assembly: GCA_036971345.1. Taxonomy (NCBI): domain Eukaryota; kingdom Fungi; phylum Ascomycota; class Orbiliomycetes; order Orbiliales; family Orbiliaceae; genus Dactylellina; species Dactylellina drechsleri. The sequence goes on from JAJTUB010000008.1 coordinate 7,628, forward strand.
GGTTATATTATTAATTTTTATAAATTTTTTTTAGATGATTAAAATAGATTTTGCTAATTTCTTTCTTAATTAAGTAACTAGATTGTTAATTAAATAAGTGAGAAAAAGAATTGGTGGATTTGGAGGAGGAATAAGCTGTAGTATAATAAAAAGCTGTTAAATTTTAAGTAAAAATTAATTAAAAGAGAAAAAAACTTTATTAAGTTAAATAAAAATATTTAAAAATAATAGTTTATAAAGAAAAATTTTTAGATGCTGAAGTAAAAAAAAATTAAATAAAAATAGAATAATTCTCTGGAGAGATTAAAGAATTTGGAAAAGAATTATCAACATTAATTTTAGGGTTTTCTAATTTTGATTATATCAAATTCTTATAATTTTAATTTTAAAATTAGATTTTTTTTTAATTTTTTATATCCTTATTTTATAGGTTATAATATAATTTTTTAATTGAAATAAGTTTGAATGATTTTTGGGGGTATGTTATTTTCTAGGATTTAAGAGTTATTTTATAGTCCATAAAATAGTGATTATTTAATAAAGTATTTATTTTTTTTATTAGGTTTATCTAGGATTTTTTCAAATTTGTATTCTATATGGTTTTCAAGTTTTAGTTTTTTATTATTTAGGTTTTTTTTAAAATTTTCAAGGACTAATTCTAAGAGTGAGATATAAAATAATTAATAAATGTATATAAGTTCTAAAATTTTAAATATAAAAATATTATTACTAAACTTCTTTATAATTATAAAAGATTTATATTTCTGGTAATCAAGTTTTTTATTTTAATATTTTTTTTATTTAATATATTTAGTAAATAGGTATGTTTTATTTTCTTCTTTTAAAAGTGGTGCTTTTATTTTTTTTTGATTATAATAATATAATATTTATTTTGTTATAAATTAGAGGTCTTTTTAAAAATTTTTATAAAGATTTTTTATAATTTTGATATATTTATCTATTTAAAGAATTATTTTTTTAGGGTATTAAAAATAGAAGTATTATTATTAGATTCTATTTTCTAAGTATTTTATAAAAGATATATTTTATAGTCGAGTATTTAAAAGTATTATACATAAATTTAAAACTAAGGAATAATTTAATCCAATTATTTTATATAATATTTAAAAAATTTTATAATTATATTTTAATTATCTAAATAATTTGTTTTATTATTCTATTTGTTTAAATATGTTTTTTATTAGTAATGTTAATCTTGGTTCCAGTTTAGTTTTTAATTAAATTTTAGAATTTACTAGAAAATAAGATATCTCTATTATAGATGTGTTTAATTTGTAAATTATATTAATTAAATATTTATTTATTATAAACTTATTTGAATTTTTTTATAAATTATTTAAAATTTTATAATTCTAGGATTATTATTTTACTAAATTTATAAATAATAACTAGTATTTTGTTATAGATAGTATTAGTAAGTGAATCTTAGGATTTCAATATTTTTTAAATAAAATTATAGGAAATGATTTAAAAAAATGCTAATAGTATATTGTAAGATTATAATTTTTTATAAGATAAATATTAATTAAATTTATTTTTATAGTATATATTGTAAGTTTTGATATATTATTTAATATATTATCATATTTAAAATTAAAAATACTTCTTAGTTAAAAATTCTTAAATTTATTCAACTTCTAAATGTTTGTAAACTAATATATTATGATGTTGCTTAATAAGTCTCTATTAAAGATTTTTAATAAAAATATAATAAAAATTTTGAAAAAAAATAATTTTGTATTTAATAATGAAATATTCTAATGTATTTAAATTATTAGATAAAATTTAAATAATTATTAAATGTTATTTATAGCTTTCTTTCAATTCCTAAATAAATTAATTATTAAATATATAAAAAGTAATATTAAAAATTCAGTTAATAATAATATCTTTAAATAATTTTCTTTTAAAAATTATTTTTTTATTAAGTTATACTCCTATTATTAAATTAAAATTTTTATTAATAATATTTATTTTTAAATTTTCTTTATTTTTACAGTATATAATTTTTATATTATATTTATTAAAAAGTTTTTATTAGTAAACTTATTTTTATTAAATTTTTTAATAATAAGGAAAAAAATGAGATTCTTATAATCAGAATATATAATAAAAAATTTTTTAATTTATAAATATATTCTTCATATTTTATAAATATAAATAATTATTATAAGTTTTTTATTATAAATTAAATATCTAAATTTTATAATATCAAATTTATGAGATAGGTATGTAATAGGGTACCATTTATTATTAAAATATAATTAATATAAATATACATTTAATATAATATTTAAGACATCAGTTTTGATTTTGATTAGAGTTCGACATGGGGCGGGTTGGGTCGGTTTTCGGTGTTGAGAAACCACCCACGGGTTGGTTTTTTTTTTTTAAGAAAACCAAAAACCGACCCAAAAACCGTGGAAATTATAAAAAACCGCCCCGCCAAGAAACCATTTACTAAAAATAGTAACAAATTTACTAAAAATAGTAATAAATTACTAAAAATAGTAATAAATTACGGTTTTTAATTANAAAAAAACCATTAAAAAAAAAAAAAACCACCCAGCGGTTCCCCATGACCCCCCTAAAACCGAACCAACCCGCTGGTTTCTGGGTTAAAACCGACCCATGTCGAACTCTAATTTTGATAAATAGTTTTAAATTGTATAATTGGAGTATTAATATCAAAAAAAATGATTGTTTTAATGTGTTAAAAGCGTTGATTTGATTAAAAATTATATTAAATTTAATTCTTATTTTAGTAAGTTTAATTAAAACTGCTGATATATGGCTGTATTATTTAATAAATCATTAATAATAGTTGCATAATTTTAAAAAAAATTAGATATTTTTAATTATTTTAGGTAATAGCTAGTTTTAGATAACTTAAATTTTTTTTGAATCTATTTTAATTTTATTAATTGTGATTATAGTTTCGAGGAATTTGTATTTAGTAATTTTGAATTCTGTTTTTTTAAGTTGAATTTTAAGGTTATATTTATTGAGTGTTTTTAGGATGAGTATAATGTGTTTATAATGTTTTTTTAAATTATGGCTGTAGATTAATATGTCGTTGAGGTAGATAATATATATTTTATTAATATAATTCTTGAGAATGTGATTTATGAAGGTTTAAAAGGATACAAAAGTATTAATTAATTTTATAAACATAATTATATATTTAAATAATTTGTATTTGTATTTAAAGGCAATTTTCCAAATATTTTTTAATATAATTTGTAAATTATAATATCCAATTATAATATTTAATTTAGTGAATTATTTAGTTCTTTGTAATCAGTCTAAAAATTTAAAAATAAAAAATAATTTAGTTCGATTTTTTATGGTAATATCATTAAAGTTTTAATAATTAATACATATTCATAATTTATTATTCTTCTTAAGTATGAATAAGATAGGATATTCTACTAAAAATTAAAAAGGTCAGATGTATTTTTTATATAAATTTTTTTTAAAATATTCTTGCAATACTTTAAACTCTTCTTGAATACATATATAAATAAATATAAATTTTAATGTAATACCTTTTTCAAATAATATTTTATAAATGAACTTATTAAGTTAAAATAGAATGTTTTTGTTAGGTAATTTTTTAAAAATCTTAATTTATTTAGGGATTTATTTGGGGATTTTAGTAATAGTATTTTTAATGATTTCTTTAACAGTTTTATAAATATTTTTAGTTTTGATTTATATACGTTTAAGAGTATTAGATTTATTTTAAAATTGATAATAGATTTTTTTATTAAAAAAATATTCCATCAATTATAAATGTACTTTTTTTCCTTAGGTCCTAGGTTTAAAACATCTTTGAGTAGTTTGATAGTTGTATTTAGTAAATTTGATAGTTTACAATTAAAAATTAATTTTTGAATTGTAGTCCTATAACTAGTTATATTCTAAAATAAGATTATCATATTTGAAATCAAAGATATTAATTGTTCTTTTTTTAAGGTGATTATTAATAATAAGGGTGATAATAGTTTTATATCTGATTGTTTTAAAAAAACTTCCTCCAAAAACTATAATATTGTAGTATATTAATTTAAAAAATATAGGTAATATATATTTTTTAATATAATTTTTTAAAATATAAGTAGTTTCTGTTTTATTATTTATAAGAGTTTTAGTAAGGTTTCTATTGATTATGCAGAAAATATTAAAGTATTATTTTATAATTTTATTAAATATTTTATTAAATCCTTTTTTAATAAAGTTTAAGTTAGACTGTTCAGAGTATGTCAAAATTTAAAATTTTTTTAGTTTAAAAGTTTATTAATAAAGTTTGTAATATTTTATATAATTTTTGTTTTTATTAATAGTTTGTAATTAATATATTAATATTTAAGTGAACTGGATGAAAATTAAGTGGTAAGATAATATAATTTTTCTTGTTATTTTGAAAGTATTACTAAGGTTTTAAGAGATAAGTATGCTCTTGGTGAAATATTTAAAATTTAATAAAAATTTTTTTTTGTATATTCTTTAATAATTATCTGGTTTTATAATTGATTTCTAGTATAAATTATCTATTTTTATATATAATGTTTATATATGGTAAAATATCTAGTATATGTTATATATTTAGGTTTTTGTTTATATATTATATATTTTGTAATGTTACTATATTATTTGGATTGAATAATTATTAGTTTTAATTTTTTTATAAAAATTTCTTCTTTTTTAATAATATTCTAATAATTATTAAAGTTTCTGACAAGTTCTACGCTATATTTAATAATTATAATAAAATAAATAGTATATTAATAAAATTTATAAGAACTTTATCAAAATTATTCTATAAAATGGAATCCTTCTATGGGAATATTATTTGTATAAAAGGTGCAAACGTTTTCTGATTTGTAAAGTTCGTAAATTTTATAGAAATAACATCTCCAGTTTTTATATTCCATAAAACATATTTTAAAAATTTGTGTTTTCAAATTTTTGTATTTGTAAAATTTGTTGTTTTTTTTTGGTTTAGAGTATTAATTATATTGTCTTTTTAAGTATTGCTTAATTAATTTATCTTTTTTTATAGATATTTTTTTATAAGAATTGTAGTTTGAGGTGTTTAGTTGTTCTTCTTTGTTATAAATAACTCAAAATTGTTTTTTAAAATAAATTTTAAGTTAATAAGATTTAAAGTCTTTAAAAATAAATCAATTTTATACTTTATTTTAGTATTGGTATTTTTGTCTTAGATTATTGGTTGAGTTTCAAATATATTGTAAATATTATTCTAGAAGAGGATTATTCCAAATCTAATAATACTTTTTAATAATAAATAAATTAAATTATTTAGGGGATATAATGTATTTTTATTTTATATCTGATGTTTTGGGAGTGTTTTGGTTGAGGGATATAACTTCTATTTATTAATCTTCTTTTATTAATTCTTCAAATTGAATAGTAGTTTGTGGTATTTTTTTTGTTATTTTATTTTAAGTTTGTTGACTAGTTTGGATGTTACTTATGGTATTGTAAATTTGTTGAAAAGTAATTTTGAAGGAGTTTTTTTTAAAAATATTTTATTTAATAATAATATTAAAAGTTTTATTAAGTTCTTATTTTAGTTTAAATTCTTAATATTCATCTTTATATTCGGATTTGTTATAAGTTTTACATTATTTGTATAATTTTTTATAATCTATAATACAAACTTATTTGGGTTGTTATTCTTTTTAGGGTTAATTTTGCTTATAGTTTCTGGCTATATATCCTTCCTTATTACATTTAAAATAAACAAATTTGTTGGATTTTGGAGATTTATTATATTGTAATTTGTATTGATTTTGAATGGCTCCTAGCTCCATAGGGGCTAATCCATAAATAATTTTAAAAATCCATTTTTAACCATTTCATTACTATTGATTTTAAAATTTATTATTAAATTTTGGTTATCCTTAATTAAGTTTATAAATATTTTAATATTTTATTTTATTATAAGATCAGTTATTTTAATAAGTTTGCTGATTTCTTAAGTTAGATTATTTTAATATTTTAAATTATATCATATTAGCTTTATTGTCTTTGTAGAGGGTATTATTAAATTCAATAATGAAAAATTATATTTTCTTATATATAAGTTTTTTATTAATAGTTTTTTATTATATGATCTTTTATCTTTATTAAAATTTAAATCCTTTTTTGGTATAATAAAGTAATTATTTATTATTATAATTTATAAAAAAAATATATTAATTAAATTTTTAGAAATAGCTTCTTGCTAATCCTTTTTATTGAAATTTATAAAATTTATAAAAAATTTCTTCTTATTTATTTTTATATCTACAAATTTATCTGAGAAATTTAGTAAAAACAATATAATTAATAAGGATTGAAATAATATTAGGAATTTCATAATATTATTAATAAGAAATACTTTCATCATATTTTTTATAATATATATTATAAATATTAAAAATAATTTTTTTAAAAAAAAAAAATATATAGCAGACTTTATATTTATTATTAGAAAAATTTTTAAATTAGAAATAGAAAATATTATTAAGTTATTTGAGAAATTGATTAAGTTTTATAAAAAATTTTTTAAATTTGATAGGTTCTAGTAATTTGATATTATTGTGGGAGGTATTTTATTAATTATTTCTGTGATGAGTGGGTTTGTCATTGCTACTAGGGGTTAAATCATTGTTGCTAGGATCTTTGTTAAGATTTTTTGATAAAGGTTGATATTTTTTGTTTTTATTTTTAAAAACAAACTTAGAATATATCTTATTTTTATATAATAATTTTAGTTGGCTTAATCTTAATAATTTAAAATTTTTATTTTTATTTATAGGAATATATTCTTCTGCTATTATATAAGTTTTAATATAAGTGTAGATAATTATTATAATTTATTCTAATATTTATGTTATAACTTCTAAATTTTTTGAGTATTTAGAATTATTTGTAAATATAATATCTATAGGTTTGTCTTCGGATTCTTCTGTTAATATAACTAATTTTTTATTAACTTAAATACTGGTGTTAATATATAACTTATCATTTTTCCAAAAAATATCGTTTTTATCGTTTAATAAATTTATAATTAGTTTTAATTTAAGTAGAAATAATACTTCTCTTAATTATTTTCTAGAATATTCATTAATTTAGTTAATTTGATAAACAATTAATTTATATTAATATTAGAATATATTATAAAGAAGTATGTAGTCTCCATTATTATCTATTATTTTATACTCTGATATAATAAAATTTTAAGATTGAATTTTGTTGTTGATATATATATGCTTCTTCTTTAAGTTTGAGTAAAATTGATTAAAATATTGTATTTTGGTTAAGTTTGTTTAATTAAATATTGATCTTTTATTTTAAAATATTTAGGTTTTTAGATCTAAGAGTATGTATACTGTAAGATATCAAAAAATAATATATAAAATATATAACAATAATAAAATTATAATAAATTATAAATTTATATTATATTTAAGTTAATTAATAAAAAATAAAAACTATTTATCAATTTTAATAATAATTTTATATATATAACAAAACTTTATATAGATATTAATACTTATATATTTATATATTAGTATTTATATGCTTGTATTGTTTGCATGTTTATATTTTAATGCTTATATGCTTATATATTTATATATATATATATATATATAAATCATATGGTATATAGGTTATATGATAGGAATTTATAAATAAAATAGGTAAGCATAAATACATGGGAAATAAGTATCATATAGGAAGTAAAACAAGTAGAGCGGAGAATGATGTAGCGTAGAATAGAGTACAGGCAATTGTGCTGTCCAGACCGTAGGTCTGTGACATAATCAAAATATTAGTGCTGAGAGGAATAATTGTTTTAATATATTGAAAGTATTGATTTAATTAAAGATTATATTAAATTTAATTTTTATTTTAATAAGTTTTATTAAAGTTACTAATATATAACTATATTACTTAATAAATTATTAATAATAATTACATAATCTTAAAAAGGATTAAATGTCTTTAACTATTTTAAGTATTAACCAGTCTTAGATAACTTAAATTTTCTTTAAATTTATTTTGATTTTATTAGTTATAATAATGGCTTTAAGGAATTCGCATTTGGTAATTTTAAATTTTGTTTTTTCAAATTAAATTTTAAGGTTATATTTATCAAAAACTTCTAAAATAAGTATAATATATTTGTAATATTTTTTTGGATTATAACTATATACTAATATATCATCTAAATAAACAACACATATTTTATTAATATAATTTTTGAAGATGTGATTTATGAAGGTTTGAAAAAAAGTTAAAATATTAATTAATTTTATAAATATGACTACATATTTAAATAATTTATATTTACATCTGAAGGTAGTTTTCTAAATATTTTTAAATATAACCTATAAATTATAATATTTAACTATAATATTTAGTTTAATAAATCATTTGATTTTTTATAATTGGTTTAAGAATTCAGAGATAAAAAATAATCTAGTTCAATTTTTTATAATAATATTATTAAAATTTTAATAATCAATATATATTCATAATTTATTATTTTTTTTAAATATAAATAAGATAAGGTATCTTATTAAAGATTAAGAAGGTTAGATATATCCTTTATATAGATTTTTTTCAAAATATTCTCACAATACTTTAAACTCTTCTTAAATATATATATAAATAAACATAAATTTTAACATAATACCTTCCTTAAATAAAATTTTATAAGTAAATTTATTAAATTAAGGTAAAGTATCTTTATTAAATAACTTCTCAAAAGTCTTAATCTACTTAGAAATCTATTTAAAAATTTTAGTAATAGTATTTTTAATAATTTCTTTAACAGTTTTATAAATATTTTTGGCTTTAATCTATATATGTTTAAAGATATTAAATTTATTTTAAGATTGATGATAAATTTTTTTATTAAAAAAATATTCTGTTAATTATAAATATATTTTTTTTTTCTTAGGTTCTAAGTTTAAAATATTTTTAAGTAATCTAGCAGTTATATTTAGTAAATTTAATAATTTATAATCAGAAACTGATTTCTAAATCATAATTTTATAATTAATCATATCCTAAAATAAAATTATTATTTTTAAGATCGAAAATATCAATTATTCTTTTCTTAAGGTAATTATTAATAATAAAGATAATGGTAATTTTATATTTAATTGTTTTAAGAAAGCTTCCTCTAAAGGCTATAATATTATAATATATTAATTTAAAGGATATGGGAAGTATATATTTTTTGATATAGTTTTCTAAAATATAAATAGTTTCTACTCCACTATCAATAAAAGCTTTAGTAAGGTTTCTATTAATTATACAAAAGATATTAAAATATTATTTAATAATTTTATTAAATATCTTATCTAGTCCTTTCTTAACAAAACTTAAACTAAACCATTTAAAATATATTAAAATTCAAAACTTTTTTAATTTAAAAATTCATCAATTAAGCTAATAATATTTCTTATAATTTCTACCTTTATTAGTGGTTTGTAATCAACATATTAATATTTAAATAAACTAAGTAAAAATCAAGTAATAAAATAATATAATTTTCTTTATTATTCTAAAAGTGTTACTAAAATTTTAGAAAGTAAATATACTCTTAATAAAATATTTAAAATTTAATAAGATTTTTTCTTTATATATTCTTTAACAATTATCTAGTTTCATAGTTAATTTCTAGTATAAATTATTTATTTTTATATATAATATTCATATATAGTAAAATATCCAATATATATTATATATTTGGGTTTCTATCCACACATTATATATTTTCTGATATTACTATATTATTTAAATTAGATAATTATTAATTTTGGTTTTTTTATAAAAGTTTCTTTTTTTTTAATAATATTCCAATATTTGTTAAAATTTTTAATAAGTTTTATACTATATTTAATAATTATAATAAGATAAGTGGTATATTGATAAGATTTATAAGAACTTTATTAAAATTATTTTATTAAATAAAATCCTTTTATAAGAATCTTATCTATATATAGAGTACAAACATTTTCTAACTTATAAAATTTATAAATTCTATAAAAATGATATTTTCAGTTTTTATATTCTATGGAATATATCTTAAAGTTTTATATTTTTAAATTTTTATATTTGTAAAATCTATTATTATTTTTTGGTTTAGAATATTAATTATATTATTTTTTTAAATATTACTTAATTGGTTTGTTTTTTTTAATGAAAATTTTTTTGTATAACTTATTGTTTGAGATGTTTTATTAACTTTTTTTGTTGTAAGTAACTCGAAATTGTTTTTTAAGGTATATCCTGGGTTGATAAAATTTAAAATTTTTAAAAATGAATTAGTTTTGGGTTTTTTCTTAGTATTAATATTCTTGTTTTAAATTATTGGTTAAGTTTTGAATGTATTATAAGTATTATCCTAAAAAGAAATTATTCTAAATCCAATAATATTCTTTGATAATAAGCAAATTAGATTGTCTGGATAGTATAACATATTTTTATTCCATATTTAATATTTTAAAAATATTTTAATCAAAGGATATGATTTTTGTATGTTAATCTTCTTTAATTAACTCTTTAAATTAAATAATGGTTTATAATATTTTTTTTATTATTTTATTTTAAATTTATTAACTAGTTTGGATATTATTTATGGTATCACAAATTTATTAAAAGGTAATTTTAAGGGAATTTTATTTAAAAATAGTTTAATTAGTAATAATATTAAGAGTTTTATCAAGTTTTTATTTAAGTTTGAATTTTTGATATTTATTTTTATATTTGGATTTACTATAATTTTTATATTGTTTATGTGATTTTCTATGGTCTGTAATGTGAACTTGTTTGGGTTGCCAATTCTTCTAGGACTAATTTTATCTATAATTTCTGGTTATATATCCTTCCTTATTATATTTAAAATAAATAAATTTATTAAATTTTGGGGGTTTATTATATTGTATTTTATATTAATTTTAAATAGTTCCTAATTCTATAAAAACTAATTCATAAGTAATTTTAAAAATCCATCCTTAGCCATTTCATTACCATAAATTTTGAAATTTACTATTAAATCAAAATTAACTTTGATTTAGTCAATAGTTATTTTAATTTTTTAATTTATAATACAGGTAGTTATTTTAATAAGATCATTAATTTCTAAAATTAAATAATCCTAATATTCTGAATCATATCATATTAGCTTTATTATTTTTGTATAATATATCATCAAATTCAATAATAAGGAATTGTATTTCCTTATAAGTAAATTTTTTATTAATAATCTTCTATTTTATAACTTCTTATCTCTATTATAATTTAAGATTTTCTTTTATATAATAAAGTAATTATTTATTATTATAATTTATAAAAAAGATGTATTAATTAAGTTCTTAGAAATAGTTTTTTATTAATCTTTTTTATTAAAGTTTATAAAATTTATAGAGGGTTTTTTCTTACTTATTCTTATATCTACAAATTTATTTAAGAAATTTGGTGAAAACAGCATAATTAATAAAAATTAAAATAATATTAAAGATTTTATAATATTATTAATAAGAAGTACTTTTATCATACTTTTTACAATAAATATTATAGGTGTTAAAAGTAATTCTTTTAAAAAAAAAAAAATATATAGTAGACTTTATGTTCATTATTAGAAAAATTTTTAAATCAAAAATAGAAAATATTGCTAAATTATTTAAAAAATTAATCAAGTTTTATAAAAAATCCTTTAAATTTAATTAATTCTAATAATTTGATATTACTACAGAAAGTACTTTATCAATTATCTTTATAATAAATAAATTCATTATTACTATTAAAAATTAAATCATTATTATTAGAATCTTTATCAAGATTTTTTAATAATAATTAATATTTTTTACTTTTATTATTAAAAATAAATTTAAAATATATCTTACTCTTATATAATAATTTTGGTTAGTTTAATTTTAATAATTTAAAATTTTTATTTTTATCCATAAGAATATATTTTTTAGTTGTTATATAAATTCTAATATAAGTATAAGTAATTATTATAATTTATTCTAATATTTATATTACAACTTTTAAATTTCTTAAATATCTAAAATTATTTATAAATATAATATCCATAGATTTATTTTTAAATTTTTTTATTAATATAGCTAGCTTTTTGTTAACTTAAGTACCAGTATTAACATATAATTTATTATTTTTTTAAAAGATATTGTTTTTTTTATTTAATAAATTTATAATTAGTTTTAATTTAGGTAAAGATGATACTTTTTTTAATTATCTTCTAAAATATTTGCTAATTTAGTTAATTCAATAAATAATTAGCTTATGTTAATATTGGAATATATTATAAAAAAGTGTATAATCTTCTTTATCATCTATTATTTCATATTCTGATATAATAAAATTTTTAGAATTAAATTTTATTATTGATATATATATACTTCTCCTTTAGGTTTGAGTAGGATTAATCAAAATATTATACTTTAATCAAGTTTATCTAACTAAACACTAATTTCTCACTCTAAAATACCTAAATTCTCAGATCTAGAAATATATATATCACAAAATATTAAAGAATAATATATAAAATGTATAACAATAATAAAGGTTATAGTAAACTATAAGTCTATATTATATTTAAGTTGATTAATAAAAAATAAGAATTATCCATCAGTCCTAATAATAATTTTATATATATAATAGTACTTCATACAATTGTTAATGCTCACTAATTCATATATTGGTACTTATATACTTGTATTGTTTGTATATTTGCATATTTATATCTTTATACTTGCATGTTCGCATATTCGCATTTTTATGCTCACATATTCATATATGCGTGTATACATGCAAGTTACATAATACATAAGGATCATATGACAAAAGTCTATAAACATAATCAGGTAAGCACAGGTACATGAAAAACGGGTGTTATGTAGGAAGTGAAACAAGTAAAGCGGGGAACGGTATATCATAAAAACAGAGTACAGGTAATTGTGCTGTCAAGACCATAGGTCTGTGACAATTATTTAAATTATTCCCAATACAATTATAAATATAAGTTAATTAAAATACTGCCTTTATTTTAAATATTATATATCTTTTTCCTATATTTATTCTTGAAATTTAATAAACAAAAGTTATATTAGTTTTTATCATTATTATTATAACTTCACAATTTTATTTTGTTTTTATTGTCTAATTAAATTTAAACCAAAGTATAAGACACCTAACTTTATAGGTTTTTTTTTTTTTATTTAAAATTAGATAACCTTAACTTTTAAGTTAGAGTTTTAAGTGAGTATAAAATTTATTTTTTTAAATATATTCTCTTATTTTTTTTAAATTATTATTATTTTTATTTTTATTAGGATGAATAGCTTACTAGCTACTATTTTTTTATTATTATAGATTGTTGATAGTTTTAAAATCTTTTTGTTGAAGAGTAATATAATTGGTGGAGTTGGCTTTTAAAATATTATTATTAATTATTATATTATTTTCTTAAATAAAAATAGTTTTTATAATAGTAATAAAGTTAAAATACATACTAACAAAATAAAAAAATATTATAAATGAAATTTTATTGTTAAAGAATTTAATTATAAATATTTTAATAATTGTTTATAGAACTTCTAAAACCCTTATATCTTATCTTATATTTAGAATTATACTATTATACAGTTTACGAGTTAAACGCTGAAAGAATTTTTTTTAAATAAAAAGTTTATTATTATATTTTTAATAAAAATTACATTCACAATTTTATTTATTAAATTTATTAATAAATATAATAAAGGCTAAATTTAAACATTACATATTTAAAATTCAAATATAAACATTAACTTTTACTATTACTCTTTTTACTATTATAGCAGGAACTCTTGCTGGTACCTTTAATTTTTTTTTTTTAAATATAGGTAATTTAGTAGTAAAAACTATAACTAACTTAACAATTTTTTTAATTATTTTAATAGTATATAAAATATAAACATAGATATTTAAAAAAAGAGTAAACAATTAATAAACCCAAACACAAAAAAAAATTAAATAAATAAATTAAACAAAATATAACAAAATATTTTATTATTTAATAATAATCTTATATCAATAAATAAAATATTTTTTAATTTTAATAAAATTAGAAAATAATTATAAAAAATAAATTTAAAATTAATTTTAATCATATATTCAAATTATATAATAAGAATTTAAATAAAGATAAAATTTAAAACAAAATTTTGTATAAATATAAATATATTGCTTATTTATATTATTATCTATATAATATACTAACTAAATATAATAAAAATATATAAGATTCAAATTCCGAAACTATTTTTAAAACATTAATAAATATTTCTATTTTATAAAAAAATTAAATTTTTTATTTTTTATTTTCTTTTATTTATTTTAATTAAATTAATTTAGTAAATTAAAATAAGATTTTAATTAATATTTTTTTGTTTTTAATATTTTTTATATTTTTAATATTTTTTTTTTTTTTATCTGTTGCTTGCTAAGCTCAAAGTGTATGATAATGATTTTTTTTGTTTTTTTTTTATTAGTTCAATATTATATCAAAAAAAATAAACTTATTTAAAAAAAAAAAAAATAATAATCTTCTTTAAATAAATATTATCATAAAAACATACTAATATATTAAAAAGACTTTCCTGATGTCAAATAAACACCAAAAAAAATATAAAAAGAAATTAACTAACTAAAAAACAATTAAATACAAGCTAAATGTTACACTTTGGTCAAGTCCATCTAACCAAACACTGATCTCTCACTCTAAGATATCTGGGTTCTCAGACCTGGGAGTATGTATGTTGCAAGATATCAAGAATGATATTTAAAATATGTAACAATAATAAAAATTATAGTAAACTATAAATTTATATTATAATTAAATTGATTAATAAAAAATAAGAATTATTCATTAATTCTAACAATAATCTTATATATATAACAATACTTTATACAAACTTGAATATTAATAATTATATACTTGTATATATAATTTTGCGAGCTATTAAACAATACTCATTATTCATTTATTTATTACTAATATTATATAAGCTTACGAATAATTATATAATATATAAATGCTGTTTGATAAGGTTCTTAAATAAAATAGGTAATTACATATATATTAATACTTTATATTATATAGGAAAATATAATTAAGTAAAGTAGGAAATAATGTAGTATAAAATAAGGTATAAATATCTATATTATCAAGATTATAAATCTATAATATTATTTCCTTTTTTTAAAAAATAAGTTTTATGTAAAAATATCTTTTGTAAGAACTTTGTTTTTGTAAAATATAGAGGTTTATATAGAAGTTAAATTCTATGTAGTTAAAACTACTTTATAAAATTAATATTTATTGTAGGTATATTTTTAATATAAGTTATTATTCTGTATAGAACTTCTATCTGTATAAATTATGTAGGGTAAAAATAATGTAAACAAACAATATATAAAAGGATAGTAATTAAATTAAAATAATAATTTTAAAATTTAAATTTTAAAATATTTTTATAAAATTTAAATTTTAAAATATTTTTATAAAAGAATAGTTAACATATATCTAAAATTAAGTATAAATACTAGTAAAACATGTAAACAAAAGAAATAAAACATTTTTTTATTAGTATTAGAATATTTTAGTGGATTGTATTAAAAAATATAGAATTCTAGTTTTTTTTTTTTATAAATATTGTGCTAGAAATTCTTATTTATGTATGGTTATAGTAGGTTATTAGAGCTGTTTTATTTGTATCTAAAATGGGTGAAGAAATTATGTAGTTAATTTTTGTAAGTGTTTTTTACTGTGTTTATAAAATAAATTTGGTTGATTTGTTTATAATAAAGTGGCTAAAGCATTAACTAGATAAAAAAATTAAAAAATTAAAAAATATTAAAAAAGAATAAATTAAATTATAAACTAAATAATTGAAGTTTTAAACTAGGATAACAGAAGTTTCTGCTAAAGTTATTTAAAAAAAAAAGGAATTAAAAATTTTGAAGATAAAATATTTGGAAGCAGTTGTTTATAAAGAGAATTTGTTAGATAAGAAGGTTATAAAAAATAATTAAATAAAAATAGATTAAATAATTTAAAATGTTATAGAGCTAGAAAGAAATATTATAGACTTAATCCCAAATTTTTCAAAATTTGATTATTTTAAGTTTTTGTAATTTTAGTTTGTTATTAAATCTTTTCTTAGTTTTTTATGTTTTTATTTTGTAGGTAATGTAGTTTTTTAATTAATATAAATTTAAATAATTTCTAGGAGTATATTATCTTCCAAGATTTAGGAGTTATCTTGTGGTTTATAAAATAGTAATTATCTAATAAGATAATTATTCTTTTTGTTGGATTTATCTAGAATTTTTTTGAATTTATATTTTGTGTAATTTTCAAATTTTAGTTTTTTATTATTTAAATCTTTTTTTAAACTTTCCAAAACTGGTTTTAAAAATAAAATATAAAATAATTAATAAATGTGTGTAGATTTTAAAATTTTAAATTCAAAGGTGTTGTTGTTGAATTTTTTTGTGATTATAAAAGATTTATATTTTTGGTAGTTAAACTTTTTATTTTAGTGTTTTTTTTGTTTAATATATTTAGTAAGCAGATATGTTTTATTTTTTTTTTTTAAAAATAGTATTTCTATTTTTTTTTAATTATAATAATATAATATTTATTCTGTTATAAATTGAAGGTCTTTTTGAAGATTATCATAAAAATTTTTTATATTTTTCATATATTTATTTGTTTAAAGAACTATTTCTTTAGATATTAAAAATAAAAGTATTACTATTAGATTCCATTTTCTAAATACTTTATAAAAGGTATATTTTGTAGTTGAGTGCTTAAAAATATTATAAATAAATTCAAAACTAAAAAGTAATTTAATCCAATTATTTTATACAATATTTAAGAAATTATATAACCATATTTCTATTATTTAAATAATTTGTTTGGTTGCTTTATTTGTTTGAGTATGTTTTTTACTAATAATATTGATTTTAATTTTAGTTTAGTTTTTAATTGAGTTTTAGAATTTGTTAGAGAATAAGGTATTTTTATTGTAAATGTATTTAATTTATAAATTGTATTAACTAAATATTTGTTTATTATAGACTTGTTCGAGTTCTTTTATAAACCATTTGAAGTTTTATAATTCTAAAATTATTATTTTATTAAATTTACAAACAATAACTAGTACTTCGTTGTAAATAGTATTAGTAAAGGGATTTTGTGATTTTAATATTTTTTAAATAAAATTGTAAAAGATAATTTAAAAAAATATTAATGGTACATCATAAGGTTGTAATTTTTTATAAGACAAATATTAATTAAATTTATTTTTATAATATATATTGCAAGTTTTGATGTATTATTCAATATATTATTATATTTGAGGTTAAAAGTAGTTCTTAATTAAAAGTTTTTAAATTTATCTAATTTCTAAATGTTTGTAAGCTAATGTATTATAATATTACTTAATAAGTTTCTATTAAAAATTTTTAGTAAAAATATAGTAAAATTCTCTAAAAAAAATAATTCCATATTTGATAATAAAATATTCAAATACATTTGGGTTATTAAATAAAATTTGAGTAACTATTAGATATTGTTCAAGTTTATAACTTTCTTTCAATTCCTAAAAAAATTAATTATCGAGTATGTGAGAGGTAGTATTAAAAATTTAGTTGATAGTAATATTTTCAAATAGTTTTTTTTCAAGAATTGCTCCTTTATCAAGTTATACTCTTGTTATTAAATCAGATTTTTTACTAATAATGTCTGTTTTTAAATTCTCTTTGCTTTTATAGTGTACAATTTTTATATTATATTCACTAAGGAGTTCCCACTAGCAAACTTATCATTTGCTAAATTCTTTAATAATAAAAGAAAAAATAAAGTTTTTATAATCAAAGTATATAATAAAAAATTCTTTTATTTATAGATATACTCTCCATATTTTACAAGCATAAACAATTGCCATAAGTTCTTTATCATAAATTAAATATTTAAACTCCGTAACATCAAATTTATAAAATAAGTATACAATAAAATACTATTCATTATCAAAATATAATTAATATAAATATATGCCTAATACAGCGTCTAAAACATCAATTTTAATTTTAATAAATAGTTTTAGATTATATAATTAAAGTATTAATACCAAAAGAAATAATTATTTTAATATATTAAAAGTATTAATTTAACTAAGAGGTATATTAAATTTAGTTTTTATTTTAGTAAACTCTATCAAAACTATTAATATAACGTACCTCACTTAGAAGCCGACCACACCTAAAAACCGACCAACTTTTTAGCAAGAATCTTACCACACCAAAAAACCCAGCAGCACACCCTACTAAAAATTTAATTTTTTAATAAATATTTATTTAAATAAAACCTAGAAGTAGTACATCTTTTAATATTCTTTTTAAATATATATTAAATAGTAATAATACTTAAGAAATATATATCAACATAATACTAAATTTTAATACATAAATATAAACATTTTATATTAATATATAAACATCTTATATTAATATATAAACATCTTATATTAATATATAAATATGTAAATATATTTATTACTACAATAACAAAAATTAAAAAGACAAATTAAATTATATATTAGTTATAATAATTATTATTATTATTTATATTATTATTTTTCTTGCTATTTTTATTATTATCTTTATCACTATCTTTATTACTATCTTCATTACTATCTTCCTTACTATCTTCCTTATTATCTTCCTCACTATTTTCATCTAAAATTATAAACTGCTACCGACTACTATTATAAAACTAACCGCGATTACAATTAGGGATAATATTATTTTAAGTATTTTGGTTATTTTAACTGTTTTAATTTTTATAAAAATAATTATGGCCATAAGAAGGAGCATTATTAATAATAATAATTTTATTAATTATCTTCTCTACTTTCTTTTATATTTTTTAATTTGTTTCTGTTTTTTTTTTTATTTAATTCAATTATTTTTTCTTTTTATAAGTATTTAATTTTATAATTATTAAAAATTTAAGTATTAGTTATTTGTAGCTTGCTAGCATGATTTTGAAATATTTTTTTATTAATAGTATATAACTAAAACTCTATTTTTTTTAATATAAAAATTTTTATTATATATTATTTTATAAATTATTTTATTTTTTTAATATATACTATAGTTAATGGGCTTAGATTATAATTTATAATAATAATATTAATAAATTAATATACTAAATATGGCCTTTGGAATATAAATATTATTAATAATATTAATAATATAATATTAAACTCTAACTAAATAATTAAAAATATAAAAAATTTTAAATAATATTATAATTGCAATAACATTTTTTTTAGATTATATAGTATTAATTTGGTCCCTTGCTAAGTTACTTTAATAAAATTAGGATTGATAATATTCGTTTATACTTTAGCTAATAATTTAATAAATAATTATTTATTAATATTAATAATACTATTATAAAAAATATTATCTAGTATATTTTAATATTAAATTATATATACAAAATTAAACCTAATATTTAATAATTATAAATGATGGATACTATATAATAATAAATAAAAAATAAATATATTGTGGTAGATATAGAAAATAACAAAATTAATAGATATATAAGTTTTGTAATTATTAAGTAGTAGTATTTTTTACTTTCCTGGTTTTAAATTTTTATGAGTTTATAATTTAAACATTTTTTCTAATTATTGAATTGTTAATTTACTATTAATTTATTTTGATAGTAATATTGTAAACTTTTAATTGTCTATCATACCAGCCGTACCTATATACTAATTAAATTAGTAGTTATTACTTTTGAAAATAATAAATAAAGGTAATGTAGTACTGCACACACTGATACATTTAATTATTATTATATTCTTTTAGTAACTAGGTTACTTACTAAATCAAGATTTTATATCCCATAGTGTTATTATTTATAAATGTTTTATCAATCTTATAACAAACCCTTTTTTATTTATATTATACAATCTAGTTTTATTAATCTAGTATTGAAATTTAAAATTTAAGAATAATTAAAAAAATTGTTTAATAAACTTAGAATCATCAGCTCTAATATATTTGTTATTATAGGCGCGGGAATATACAATTTATAAATTTTTATATCATTTAAGAAATTTAGTAATCTAGTTAATATTTAAATTGTGATTAGTTAACTTATTTGCCATATGGTGAAGCATATCCACTCTTGAGAGAAATTTCTATTGATATAGCTGCAGTATTTATTAAACTAGTACTTCTTTAACTACTACTATTATCACCATCTGTTTTTGATATACAGTAGATTAGTTACCTTTAGAACTGATTAACCAATCTTGTAAAATTATATACACTACTTTTATCATTTTTATAATTTTATGAATTAATGATTTATTTTATTTAATAATATGAATAATTATGTTAATAGGATTATTAATATTATTATAATGTTGGTAGTGGTGATAGTTAATGGTACTTGCTTGTAGTATGATATTAAAATAGAAGGTTGCTAGTAGTAAAATTGGTTTACATGTTAATACCGCAATATTAGAAAATCGTATTATTTAAGAATTTTGAGTTAGGAAATAGTATAATAACTATAATAGTTAGTATATAGTTAGCGTATAGTATGTTTATCAGTGTAGTATTGATTTTTAATATGATATTAAATATAAATCATTAGTAGCTTGAAGATAATTTAATAATAATTTTTTGGTGTAGTGAGGTTTTCACTAAAAAGTTGGTCGGCTTCTAGATATAGTCGGCTTCTAGGTGAGGTACGTTATAGCTATATTATTTAATAAATTATTAATAATAATTATATAATTCTAAAAAAGATTAAATATCTTTAATTATTCTAGATAATAATTAATTTTAAATAACTTAAATTTTTTTTAAATTCATTTGAATCCTATTAGTTATGACTATAGCTTCAAGAAATTTATATTCAATAATTTCAAATTTTGTTTTTTTAAATTAAATTTTAAAATTATATTTGTCAAGTATTTCTAAAATAAATATAACATATTTATAATATTCTTTTAAATTATGGCTATATATCAATATATTATCTAAATAGACAATATATATTTTATCAATATAATTCTTAAAAACATAATTTATAAAAGTTTAAAAAAATGCTAGGATATTAATTAATTTTATAAGTATGATTATATATTCAAATAATTTATATTTATATCTGAAAACAGTTTTCCAAATATCTTTTAATATAACTCATAAATTATAATATCTAACTATAATATCTATTTTAGTAAACTATTTAATTTCTTATAATTAATGTAAAAATTCTAAAATAAAAGGTAATCTAATTTGATTTTTTATAATAATATTATTAAAACTTCAATAATCAATACATATTCATAATTTACCATTTTTCTTAGGTACAAATAGGATAGGATATCTTATTAAAAATTAAAAAAATCAGATATATCCTTTACATAAATTTTCTTCAAAATATTCTTACAATATTTTAAGCTCTTCTTAAATATATATATAAATAAATATAAATTTTGGGATAATACTTTTTTTAAATAGTATCTCATAAATGAATTTATTAAGTTAAAGTAAAGCGTCTTTATCAGGTAGCTTTTTAAAAGTTTTAATCTACTTAGGGATTTACTTGGAAATTTTAGTAATAATATTTTTAATAATTTTTTTAATAATTTTATAAATATCTTTAACTTTAATTTATATATATTTAAAAATATTAGACTTATTTCAAGATTTATAATAAATTTCTTTATTAAAAAAGTATTCTATTAGTTATAAATATACTTCTTTTTTTTAAGTTCTAGTTTTAAAACATTTTTAAATAATCTAGCAATTATATCTAGTAAATTTGATAATTTATAATTAAAAACTAATTTCTAAGTCATAATCCTATAACCAATCATATCCTAAAATAAAATCATCATTTTTAAAGTCAAAAATATTAATTATTCTTTTTTAATTATTAATGATAAGAGTAATAGTAATTTTATATTTAACTATTCCAAAAGGGCTTCTTTTAAAAGCTATAACATTATAATATATTAATTTAAAAAATATAAATAGTATATATTTTTTAACATAATTTTCTAAAATATAGATAGTTTTTATTTTACTATCTATAAAAACTTTAATAAGGTTTTTGTTAATTATACAAGAAATATTAAAATATTATTTAATAATTTTATTAAATTTTTTATTAAATCTTTTTTTAACAAAGTTTAAATTAGATTATTTAGAGTATATTAAAATTCAAAGTTTTTTTAATTTAAAAATTTATCAACTAGGTTTGTAATATTTAAAGTAATTTCTTTATCTATTAATAATTTATAATTAATATATTAATATTTAAGTAAATTAGATAAAGATTAAGTGGTAAAATAATATAATTCTTTTTGTTATTCTAAAAATATTACTAAAACTTTAAGAAGTAAATATACTCTTAATAAAATATTTAAAATCTAATAAAATCTTTTTTTTTTATATTTTTTAGTAATTATTTAGTTCTATAATTAATTTCTAATATAAGTTATCCATTCTCATACATAATATTCACATATAACAAAATATCCAATATATACTATATATTAAAATTTTTATCCACACATCATACATTTACTAATATTACTGTACTATTAAAATTAAATAACTATTAACTTTAATTCCTCTATAAAGATTTCTCCTTTTTTAATAAAATTTTAATAATTATTAAAGTCTCTAGCAAGTTCTATACTATATTTAATAATTATAATAAAATAAATAACATATTAATAAAATTTATAAAAACTTTATTAAAATTATTTTGCAAAATAGAATCCTTCTATAAAAATGTTGTTTATACAAGAAGTACAAATGTTTTTAGATTTATAAAATTTATAGGTTTTATATAAATAATATTTTTAATTTCTACATTCTATGAAACATATCTCAAAGGTTTATATTTTTGAATTTTTGTATTTATAAAATCTATTATTATTTCTTAGTTTAAAATATTAATTATATTATTTTTTTAAATATTACTTAATGTAACAAAGCTCAAACAACATGATGAACTACAACAAGAAATCATAGACACTAGCAGAGCCCTGCATATGACAGTGGGAAATATTCATGCGATCCTATAGATCAAAGAAACACAACAGAAACAATATAATTTAGAATAAAAATAAAAATATCTAATTTACAAAGTTATCTTCTTTATTTAATTTACAAATTATTTTCTTTGTTTAATTTATAAATTATTTTTTTTATTTAATTTATAAGTTATTTTTTTTATCTAGTTTATAAGTTATTTTTTTTATTTAATTTATAAATTTATATTTTTTTTTATATAAAATTATATATTTATTTAATATTTGTAGTTTTGTTATTATATAACTAGGAAATCAAATAATAACTTAAATAATAATTTAAATATATATATTTATTTATTCTAAAATCTTATAATATATATTAATATTATTTTAATATTTTATATTTATTATATTTAATTTTTATATTTTATTATTTTGCAATTTTATTAACCTAATACTAAAATATTATTTAATACTAAAATATCTAAAAAATAAAAAAATATTATAGAAAAATTAGCAAAAATCCAGATTATTATTTTAAAATTTATTATTTTTTAAATTAAGGTACTTTTAGTAATATTTAAATAAATAAAATTATAGAATATCCTTATATTTTTATTAATTAATAATAAAATTAAATTCCTAAATTTAAAACTATTTAATAGTAGTAAATTATATTAATTAAAAATTTTTTTTAAAACTTTGAATAATAAATTTAAAAAGGAGCCTATTAAATTTAATATTTATTAAAAAAAAATTTTATATATAATTAACTTTCTAAAAGAAAACTTATAAAAATTTATATTTAACAAATATAATAATAATATTAATTTATATAGTTAGACTATTTATAAGAAGTTTATTAAATAATTAAATAAGGTCTTTGGGAATCCTAACCCTACTGGAACAATAAAATAAGAATTATAGATTTTAAAATAAGTTAATAGGCTTTTTTTAGTATACTTAATAAAATTTTAAAAACTTATAAAACATTTTAATTATAATAATATTACCCAAATAATATACCTATATAACAATCTTTATATAAAAATTAAGGAATTCTTAATTATTAAAAATAAATTTTTAGAAGATATTAATAACTTTATAATATTATATTAAAAATTTAATAATAATTAATAAATTTTAAATATAAAAAAAAAAGTTAGGAATATTATTAATATTAATTTACTTTAGAAACTATAGTAGTAATAGAAATAATAAAACCTTTTAAATAAATATAACCCTCAGGAACTATTATAAATTTAAGAAAATCAATATTTCAAATTAAAATTAATAAATCAGTTTATAAAACAAATTTAAGAATAATTAATCAAAAAAAAAAAAAAAAATATTACTTATTAAACCTCTATATATACTATAAAAANATTAATAACTTTATAATATTATATTAAAAATTTAATAATAATTAATAAATTTTAAATATAAAAAAAAAAGTTAGGAATATTATTAATATTAATTTACTTTAGAAACTATAGTAGTAATAGAAATAATAAAACCTTTTAAATAAATATAACCCTCAGAAACTATTATAAATTTAAGAAAATAAATATTTCAAATTAAAATTAATAAATCAGTTTATAAAACAAATTTAAGAATAATAAATCAAAAAAAAAAAAAAAAAAAAATTAAAAATTAAAAATTAAAAAAAAAAAAAAAAAAAATTTAAAAAAAAAAATAAAAAAAAAAAAAAAAAAAAATATTACTTATTAAACCTCTATATATACTATAAAAACAAAAGTTATAAAAAAAAAAATTATTATACCAATTAATATTTAAAAAAAACTTTATTCATATATATTATAGTTTTTTGACCAAAATTAAAACTTATAAATAATAGAAAATATTAACAAAAAACAAACCCTCACCTTATATAGAGTGCGACATGGGTTGGTTTTAACCCAGAAACCAGCGGGTTGGGTCGGTTTGAGAGGGGTCATGGGGAACCGCTGGATAGTTTGATATAGGTTGTGGGAAACCACTGGATGGTTTGATATTGGTTGTGGGGAATTGCTGGGTGGTTTGATATGGGTTGTGGGGAATTGCTGGGTGGTTTTTCTAAAAATCAAAAACCGTCCAAAAACCGATGGTTCTCCGCTTATTGATAAGAATTATCAAATTATATAATCAAATCACATGATCACCAAAAATTTTATTATATAATTTTAATTTTTTTAATTTAATTTTTTCGATTTTTTTATGAAAATAATTTAAAATTAAGTATAGGAGATCTTGAAATATGTTAAAATGACTAGTGGTTTTTTTAGTAAGTTTTTAAATTAAATTTAATTAAATAAAATTAAGTGTTAAACTATTTACAGATGAAAAATACGAATTGATTGATTTTTTTTTTGAAAATTCAAAAGTTTTTAAAAAAATTTTGGGTTTTGAAAAGGTTTTTGGACTTTGCATTTTTTTTGAAAATGTTTTGTTGAAAATACAGCCGAATATATTTTTATATATATGATGTATACGTATATATGATGTATACGTATATATTATGATGTATACGTATATAGTATGATGTATATGTATATGGTACAACATATAGGCATATACAACAAATATGTATATAGTACGACGAATATGTATATAGTACAACGAATATGTATATAGTACGACAAATATGTATATAGTACAACAAATATGTATATAGTATGATGTATACGCATATATGATGTATATGTATATAGTACGACGTATACGTATATATGATGTATATGTATATATAATGTATACAACCATGACATATGTGTAAATAGTATGATGTATATGTATACATTGTATATGTGGAGGTGTGTTCGGCTGTATTTTTGACAAAATGTTTTTGAAAAAAATGCAAAGTTAAAAAACCTTTTCAAAATTTAAAATTTTTTTGAAAACTTTTGAATTTTCAAAAAAAAAATTAATCAATTCGTATTTTTCGTCTGTAAATGGTTTAGCGCTTAATTTTATTTAATTAAATTTAATTTAAAAACTCGCTAAAAAACCACTAGTCGTTTTAGCGTGTTTCAAGATTTCCCACACCTAATTTTAAATTATTTTCATAAAAAAATCGAAAAAATTAAATTAAAAAAATTAAAATTAAATTAATAAAAAATTAATAAAAAATTAATTTTATTTGTTTAATTTTTTTAATTAAATTTTAATTAAATTTATATAATAAAAATTTTGGTGGTCACGTGATTTAATTTAAAACGGTTTCTTGGCGGTGCGGTTTTTCGTTATTGTCACGGTTTTTAAACCCGTGCTTGGTTTTTGTTTTAAAAGAAAAACCAACCCGTGGGTGGTTTCGACCGTCTAAAAACCAACCCGTGGGTGGTTTCAACCGTCTAAAACCCAACCCGTGGGTGGTTTCTACTGTCTAAAAACCGACCCGTGGGTGGTTTCGACCATCTAGAAACCAACCCAACCCGCCCCATGTCGCACTCTAACCTTATATACAATCAAAATTTATAGGGAGTTATGTATAATAAAGTTTAATAAAAAATAAAAAAAATCATAAAAACTACTAATTATAAGATATACTTTAACAAAAAAATTAAAATAAAAAAAAAAAAAACTTAATTATAAATAGTAACATATAATAAAACAAAACAAACCTGTTATTTCATAAATTTTAAAAATTTTAGAAAAAACCATGAATTTTTTTTATATTACAGAATACTTTCTTTATTTAAATTTTGAAGAAATAAAAATCTTTTTTAAATTTTATACTAAAATCCCTATTACTTTATATTTTAAATTTTAATATTTTATTTATATAATTATTTATTTAAATAATAGTGATATTGGCATCTATATAAGCTGATAATTTATAATTAAAAACAATTTTTTAATTAAATAAAAATGATTTTCTAAAATTGTAGAATATTTTAATAATAATAAGGAAATTATCAAAAAAATAACTCAATTTGCAATAAAAATTAGAAAATATAAAAAAATAATTTAAACTAATATTGTTAATATAATAAAAAATTTTAATTTTAAAAACCCATAATATAAAAAATATAAAATTATAATAAATTAGAATAAATCAAAAATCAAATTAAAATATTTATTTAAAATTACTATTATTAGTATTAAAATATTTAAAAAAATTCTAAAATAAGGACCTACTTATGTTATTTATAAGCTTAAATTTAAATAAAATAAAAATTTAATAAAATTTACAATTAAACTATTCTCAGAATATAAAGACTTAAAAAAAAAATTTTTAAAATAAAAAAAAAAATATCTTTCTATTAAAATAACTTATAAATATAAAAATCAAAATAAAAAAAAAAACCTAGCCTATATAGAAACTATTAAAATCCATAAATAAAAAATATTTAAAAATTCTAAAAACATAAATAGAAAAAAACCTTAATAAGGGATTTATTCAAAAATTAAATAATTTATAAGGGGCTCCTATTTTATTCATTATAAAAAAAAATGGAATACTATATCTCTATATTGATTAAAGAAAATTTAATATTATTATTATTAAAAATAAATGCCTTTTATTATAAATTAATAAAATATTAAATTAATTAAGAAAAACTAAATATCATATTTAACTAAATGTTTATAATATATTTAATTAAATTAAAATAATTAAAAAAAACAAAAAAAAAACTATCTTTTAAATAAAATATAAATATTTTAAATTCTAAATAATATATTTTAAATTTACTAATATTTTTATTATTTTTTAAATATATATTAATAATATTTTGCACCCTTTTTTAGATAAATTTTATATAATATATTAATAATTAAAAAAAACAAAAAAAAAACTATCTTTTAAATAAAATATAAATATTTTAAATTCTAAATAATATATTTTAAATTTACTAATATTTTTATTATTTTTTAAATATATATTAATAATATTTTGCACCCTTTTTTAGATAAATTTTATATAATATATCTAAATAATATATATATTTATAATAAAATTTAAAAAAAATATATATAATATATTAAAAAAATTTTTAAAACTTTTTAAAAAACTAGATTTTATGTCAAACTTTCTAAATATAAATTCTTTATAAAAGAAACTAAATTCTTAAAATATATTATAAAAAGTAATAAAATTAGGATAAACTCCAGAAAAATACAAAATATTCTTAATTAAGAGGAATTAAAAGAAGGTTTCAGAATTATTAAAATAGTTTAATTATTTTTTAAATTTATAAATTTCTATTAAAAATTTATTAAAGACTATATTAAAAAAGTGAAACTATTGTACAACTTTATAAGAAAAGATCAATTATTTTATTAAAAAAATAAAAAAAAAGAAGTATTTAGGACTTTCTAAAAAGCTTTTGTATCAAAACCTATTTTAAAATATTAGAATTTGGAATTAGAAATTAAAATTAAAATAAATATATTAGATTTTATTTACATTATAGTTTTATTTTAAAAATATAAGGATAAATTGTAGTATTTAGTAGTTTATTAATTAAAAAAAATATCACTTATTAAATATAATTATGATATTCATAATAAAGAATTATTATCAGTTATCTAAGTATTATAAAATTAAAAATAATATTTAATAAATATATTAATATAAATTTATATCCTCACAAATTATAAAACCCTTGAATACTTCATAATAAAATAAAAACTAAAATAAAAATAAATAAAATAAATAAAATATATCTTATAATTTAATTATAGAATAATATTTATTTTTAAAAAAACTAATATTAAGGCTGATATATTAACAAGAAAGTTGAAAAACCTCCCTCTGGGAGAGAAGAATAAAAAAATTAAAAATTAAATTAGAATATTCATTTTCTTTAAAAAAATTTAATAAATAAGTATTTTAATAATAATATAACCTAATTAGGATATAGTATATAAAAAAGATAAATATATTTAAGATATTCTATAAATACTTAGAGAAAGTAAAAGCAGACATTTTAAAATAGAAATTTTTAAATTTAAGAAATATAATAAATAATTATTTTATAACTTAAAAAAAGTAATATTATAGGATAATAAAATATAAATTAAAATATTATTATAATATTATAACCACCTGATCATTAAATATTTTAGAAAAGTAAAGACTTTGGAACTTGTATAAAAAAAATATATGTGAAAAAAAATTAGGAAAAATATTGATAAATATATTAATAACTGTTATATATATTATAGGATAAAAGTCCTATAAAATATATTCTAAAAATTATTATAATTACTACAAATTTTAAAAAAAAACTAAAACAGTATTTTATTTAACTTTATTATAAAATTATCCTAATAAAAAAAATATAATATAATATTAATAATTGTATATAAACTATCTAAGATAATTTATTTATTATTTATTAGTAAAAAATTTAATATTAAAGGATTAGTAGAAATATTTTTATATAATATATGGAAACTTTATAGATTATTAAAAAAAACTATATTAAATAAAGGTACTAATTTTTTAAATAATTTTTAAAATAAAATTAATAAAAACTAAAAATCTATTATAGGCTAAGTACAATATATCACCTACAAATTGACAAATAAATTAAATATATTAATTCCATTATTAAACAATATTTCCAGATTTATATTAACTATTAATAAAATAATTAAATAAAATAGTTATTATTAGCCAAATATTATTATAATAATAAAATTTTAGAGATTATAGGAATCTTATTTTTTATAATTAATTATAATTAAAATTCTAAAATAATAATTATTAATAAAAGAATACTTTCCCAAAATATTCAAACTTTTAATTTAATAATAAAAATAATAGAATTGTAGGATTTTTTTAAAGTAAAAATTCGTTATATTATATAAATATAGTAAAAATAAATTAATAAAAAAAAAAAACTAGCTATTAATTATAAAAAAAATAATAAAATTTAATTAAATATGTGTAATATATTTCTATTATTAAATCATACCTTAAATTATTTAATAAAAATAAAAGACTTTTTCGAATCCTTAAATTTATAAAAAATAGAGTATATAAATTTAATTTTTTTTTTTTAATAAAAATTTACTTAATTTTTCATACTAATCTACTACAATATTCTAGAAATAATATTTTTCTAAATTAAAATTAAGAAAAATAGTTTTTACTGATTACTATTAATAAAAATAATAATATATTATATAAAGTTTTAAAATTATTTAATTTTTAAAAACAAAATAATCAGCTTAAATATTATGTTTGTTAGAAAAAATATAATAAATTAATTTAGGAATTAGTTAGTTATATTAAATATCTAAAATAATTTTTTTAAATTTTTTATAAAAAACATTTTAATAAATTAGGCCTTAATAAATAAAAAATATTTATAATTTAAAATTTTTATATTAAAATAACTTATATAATTTATAATAATTATATTAATTAATTTTATTATCCAATACCAAAACCTATTTAATAATATAAAACCTATTATTTTATTTAATATTTAAAATTTTATTAGTTTAATAATTGAATTAATTAATATTTTAAAATTATAATTACCAATATTTTATTTTAATAGTAAAAAAATTTTTTTTTTTTTATTTTATAAATTTAAATCTTCTGAATATTTTATTTTTATTATAGATTTTAACTTTAAAAAAAACTTATTAGAAATTTAGAATAGTATCTAGTAGAACTTAAAGTATAATATTTTTTAATAAAAAATTTAGAAACTAAAAATTACATTCTATAAAACAAAATCCAAAGTTATTAATTAGGAACTAGTAGTAATATAACAGGAATATTTTAAAAAATACCAAAAGTATTAAAAATGAAAAAGAACAAAAATATTACTTATCTAACTAAATTTAAAAAATGAATCAGAAAGTCCAAACAATTTCAAATCCAAAAAAAAACTAATTCTAGATATATTGCTAAAAAAGGAATAAAAATTTATTCTGGAAATCTTAAAAAAAAACTATTATTAAGGATTAATATTACTTAAGATTAGCAAACAATATAAATATAAAAAAAAACCTAAGAAAATCATAAACATTTGAATAGAATATTAACAGGATGTTAATATTAAAAGAAAAAATCTTATAACAAAGCTTAAATAACATAATGAATTACAATAAGAAATCATAAACACTGGCAGAGCCCTGCATATGACAATAAGAAATATTCATGCAATCCTATGGATCAAAAAAATATAACAAGAACAACACAATCCAGGATAAAAATAAGAATATCTAGTTTACAAAATTATTTCCTTTATTTAATTTATAAATTATTTTCTTTATTTAGTTTACAAATTATTTCTTTTATTTAGTTTATAAATTATCTTCTTTATTTAATTTATAAGTTATTTTTTTTGTTTAATTTATAAGCTTATATTTTTTTTTATATAAAATTATATATCTATTTAATATTTATAATCCTGCTATTATATAACTAGGAAATCAAGCAATAATTTAAGTAATAATTTGAATATACTCATCTACCCATCCTAAAACCTCGTGACATACGCTGGTATTACCTTAATATCTTGTATCTATTGTGCCCGATTCTTACACTTAATTAATTTATCTTTTTTAATAAAGATTTCTTTATATAACTTATTATTTGAGATGTTTTATTAACTTTCTTCGTTGCAAGTGGCTTAAAGTTATTTTTTAAAATATATTTTAAATTAATAAAATTTAAAATCTTTAGAAATAAATTAGTTTTGTATTTTATCCTAATACTAATATTTTTATTTTAAATTATTAATTAAATTTTTAATATATTGTAAATACTATTCTGGAGGGGGATTGTTTTAAATCTAGTAATATTCTTTAATAGTAAGTAAATTAAATTATCTAAGGGGTATAATATATTTTTGTTTTGTGTTTGATATTTTAAAAGTATTTTAATTAAGAAATATGGTTTCTGTTTATTAATTTTTTTTTATTAATTTCTTAAATTGAATAGTAATTTATAGTATTTTTTTTATTATTTTATTTTAAATTTGTTAACTAATTTGGATGTTGCTCATGGTATTGCAAATTTATTGAAAAATAATTTCAAGGAAGTTTTTTTTAAAAATATTTTGCTTGGTGGTAATATTAAAGGTTCTATTAAGTTCTTATTTAAATTTAAATTCTTAATATTCATCTTTATATTCGGATTTGGTATAGGTTTTGTGTTGTTTGTGTGGTTTTTTATGGTCTATAATGCAAACTTATTTAAATTGTTATTTTTTTTGGAGTTAATTCTGTCTGTAGTTTCTAGCTATGTGTCTTTCCTTATTGTATTTGAAATAAACGAATTTGTTGGATTTTGGAGGTTTGTTGTATTATAATTTATATTAATTCTAAATAGCTCCTAATTTTATAAGGGTTAATTTATAAATAATCTTGGGGGCTTATTTTTGGCTATTTTATTATTATTGGTTCTGGGGTTTGTTGTTGAATCGAAGCTGATTCTAATTAAATCAATAATTATTTTGGTTTTTTAATTTGTGGTAAAAGTAGTTGTTCTGATAAAATTGTTAATTTCCAAAATTAAATTGTCCTGGTATTCTGAATTATATTATATTAGTAGCTTTATTATCTTTATAAAAAGCATTATCAAGTTTAATGATAAGAAATTACATTTTTTTATATGTGAATTCTTTATTAATAATTTTTTATTATATAATTTTTTGTTTCTATTGAGATTTAAGTTCTTTTTTGGTATAATAAAATAGTTGTTTATTATTATAATTTAT
This sequence comes from Dactylellina drechsleri, assembly GCA_036971345.1. Lineage (NCBI taxonomy): Eukaryota > Fungi > Ascomycota > Orbiliomycetes > Orbiliales > Orbiliaceae > Dactylellina > Dactylellina drechsleri. The sequence continues at coordinate 40,509 of JAJTUB010000008.1, forward strand.
AAGGAGAATATATTGATTAAGTTTTTGGAAATAGTTTCTTACTGATCTTTTCTGTTAGAATTTATAAAATTTGTAGAGAGCTTTTTTTTGCTTATTTTTATATTCACAAATCTATCTAAGGAATTTAATAAAAGCAGTATAATTGGTAAGGATTGAAATGATGTTAAGGATTTTATAATATTATTAGTAAAAAGTACTTTTATTATATTTTTTACAATAAGTGTTGTAAATATTAAAAATAATTCTTTTAAAAAAGAAAGATATGTAACAAATTTTATATTTATTATTAGGAAAATCTTTAGGTTAAAAATAGAAAATGTCGCTAAACTATTTAAGAAATTGATCAAATTTCATAAGAGATTCTCCAAATTTGATTAATTCTAATAATTTAATGTTACTGCAGAAATTACTTTATTAATTATTTTTATAATTAGTAAATTTATTATTACTACTAGAAATTAAGTTATTGTTACTAAAATTTTTATTAAAATTTTTTAATAATAGTTAATATTTTTTGTTTTTATTTTTAGGGGTAAATTTAGAATGTATTTTGTTTTTATATGATGGTTTTGGTTAGCTTAGTTTTAATGGTTTAAAATTTTTATTTTTATCTATGAGAATGTGTTTTTTAGTTATTATATAAATTTTAGTATGTATATAGATAATTATTGTAATTTATTCTAATATTTATATTATAATTTTTAAATTTTTTGAGTATTTGGAGTTGTTTGTGAATATAATATTTGTAAACTTATTTTTGGATTTTTTTATTAATATAGTTAGCTTTTTATTAATTTAAATACTAATATTAATATATAATTTATTATTTTTCCAAAAGATGTCGTTTTTTTTGTTAGATAGATTTATAGTTAATTTTAATTTAAATAGGGGTGATACTTCTCTTAATTATCTTCTAGAATATTCATTGGTTTAGTTGATTTAATAAGCAATTAATTTATATTGATATTAGAATATATTATAAAAAAATACACAATCTTCTTCATCATTTGTTGTTTTATATTCTGATATAATAAAATCTTCAGGATTGAATTCTATTATCAACATACATATGCTTCTTTATCAGATCTAAGTAAGATTGGTTAAAATATTATACTTTGGTCAAATACATTTAACCAAACACTGATCTTTTACTCTAAGATACTAAGTTCTCAGATCTTATAGAGTATATAAGTCATAAAGTAGCAAAAAATAATTATATGAGATATATAACAACAATAAAGGTTATAATAAACTATACATTTGTATTATATTTAAGTTGATTGATAAAAAATAAAAACTTTTTATTAATTCTAATAATAATCTTATATATATAATGGTATTTTATATAATTGTTAATGCTTGTATAATTGTATATTAGTATTTGTATATTTGCATTATTCACATATTCATATCTTAGTACTCGTATACTCACATACTCGCATATACATATATGCATACAAGTTATATAATATATAGGTTATATAATAGGGATCTATAAACAAAACAAATAAGCACAGATATATAAAAAACGAGTACCATATAGGAAGTAAAACAAGTAAAGCAGAGAATAATATAGCGTAAAACAGAGTTCAGGTAATTGTGCTGTCCAGACCGTAGGTCTGTGACAGCTTTAGATAATATTTTAATTTTTAATGTTTGTGATGGGTTATATTATTTTGTTATAATTTAGCTTTTACTTTTTTATAATTATAATAATCTTAAAATAAATTTATTTGAGCGTATGTTTTTAGATTTTGGAAATTAATTTTATATACTGTATATAATTGACTGTTAATATTTAGAAACTTATAGTATTTAATATAATCTACAATCTAATTAGTTAATTGTAAATAATATTTTTAAATTAAATTATTGGTATAAGTTATATTAATTTTAAATTCCATTATATTTTTTGTAAAATTTATAATAACTGCTAAAAGAAAAAGAATTTTCCAAATAATTTTTTAAATATTACTAGTAATTTAATTTTTTTACTATAGATTTAAATATATTTTTTTCAGCAAAATTAAAAGCAAAGTAAATAATATATAAATATAATTTAATAGTTTATTATAAATATAAAAAAGTAAGTTACTAATTATAATATATATTAACTAGATTTTTTTATCACCAAAAAAATTGGTTAAATATAAATTATTTAATACATAGATTATAAGAATTATTGTCCTGCTTTATGACATCTACTTTTAGATAAAGTTATTATTAGTTAAATTTTTTATATAATATATTAAATTTATATTATCTATTTTTCCTATTATTAGTTAGTAATATGTATTTCAGAATAAAAATATTTTTCATATAAATTATATTTTTTACAAGGAGTATATATTAGATTTAATATATATATTAGCTACTATAATAAATATATAATACAATTAATAATATTATAATATAAGTATTTAATAGATGAATAATTTAGAATATTAAAATTATAAATAGTTTTTTTAAAATTAAAATTAAGTTTTTCTTTTATAATATTAATTTAATTTTAAAATATATATACAGATATATAAGAACTAATAGAAATTTTTATAAATCTTTCTAACTTAAAATATTTATTTATTAACATTTTAGAAACCTTTATTTTAATAAATTATTTAGTAAGTTTATATTTATAATTACTATTAAATAATAATAATTAATCTTTTAATATAAATATATATTTAAATAAACCTATTACTAGATTTTTTATATCTAAAAATACTTTTATACAAACTTTATTTATATTAAAACTATCTAATATTTCTATATTGTTATTACTAGAATTAATAAGTTATTCAAAATTGTTTATAAAATTTATAACATCTGTTACTTTTTTAATTACATTATAAAATAGTTGTAGATAATATATTTATTTATAAATTATTTATTATCCATTTTGCTTATATTTTTTTTTATAGAATTAATACTTGAAGATTATAATTTGATTTTTTATATTAGAATAAATGTTAGAAAATTTTAATATATTTATAAATAGATTTTAAAAAATGTGAATAATAGGTTAATAAACTGCCTAAATCTGAAATAGTTTTTTTTTTTTTTTCAAAGTTGGGCCAATTTTGTATTAATAAGGGTATTTTGATTGTACTTTATAGATTTGGTATCTAATATGGGAAAGTTAACTAAATTCCTAAAGTATAAACTAATATTATACAATTTCTTTAATAAAGATTTATAATAATAAAATATTTATCAATATATTACAAGAACTTGAATATTCTTATTTAAAAAAATTTTTGGGAAGTTTCATAAGGTTTGTAAACAATTGTTATAGAATAAACTATAGATTTTTATATAATATATTTAAATTTCCAAATTTGAAATGATTTAATTTAATTTGCCAATTATCACTATAACCGTATTAAATTTATTATAATATTGATAATTTGTATTTATATTAATTAAATTTTCTAATTATTATTATGGATTCTTTCTTCAACCTTTTCTCTTCATAAGAATAGTGTGTTTTTGTTGAAAAATTATATCCTATTTCTGAAAGTAAAAAATTGATTATTAAACTTTAGATATTTAATCTTGAAAAGTTTTTAGTAGTTTTGTAGAGTCTGTTATAAAATCCTTTTCAAATATTTTAAATAAATTCTTGTACATTACTTTAATAATCTCAAGAATTAGTTATATTATTATTAAGTCTTAAACATATCTTCTAGCTAAATAAAGTTTTAAAAAATCTACTTGCAGATAATTTAAAAAATTTCGAAAATTCAATAGATTTTAACAAAAAGCCTAATTATTTTGCTGTTGAATAAAATAATCTAGGCTCAAAAGATAGATATTTTGCAAATATTTCAAGTAAATATTATATTTTTTATAAACTAAAGAAGACATAAAAAAATTATTATTAAACTTAAAGGCTGATATATCATATAATATATAGGTTTATTAAATGAATTTAGTTTTAAAAGTGGTTTTTAACTAATAAATAAGCTAAGTTTTCATTAAATTTTTTTTCAAATATAGAAAAGCTATTAATTGTTTGGTATTAAATTAATTAACATTATTATTATTACTACCAATACTAGTTTGATTAATAATTCTATAATATAATAAAAATAATAATTATAATAAATGGTTAAACTTTATTAATAAATATTATTAAAATTAGCATCTCTTCATCAGCAAAAAATCTGAACCTCCCAGAGGTCATTGTGTAGAGCACGGGAGGCCGATAGGGATATGGGGAGGTCGTTGTATAACAACAGGAGGCTGATATTAATCTTGGTTAGAGTTTGTATCCGGGTCCCATTTGCGTGCCCATTTTTTGTGTTGCCCATACAAAAAATGACGCCATTCGACAAATTGTTGCATTTTTTATATGGGGACAACACACGAACCGGGCACAAACGGGTACCCGTTTGCAAAGTCTGATCTTGGTATACCCCATTAAAACTTCAAAGTAATTGGTTGTGGATATTTACTTTTTGGAGTCTGATACAGCTTTTTTATAATATTAAATTAATATAAATTTTTTTTTAATTTCCTACTGTTTTTTATTTTTTTTTATATATCATATTTTTTTAGAATATTTCAGTTTTTTTATAGATGTGCTCCGTCTGATATAATGAAATTAAAGAATAAAAATAAAAATGATAATCAATATTAAGATAATATATCTAATCTTGAGTTACCACATTTAGAATTTATAGTGTAAACAGTAGCTTCTATTAAACTACCAACATCAGCTAACAACTCGAGAAAACACTAGCATACTGAATCAGTTATTGATCTTAACTGCAAAAAAATTATAAAAGGAAGGTTAATGAAACTTTAATTGAAGTTTATAAGCCCTCCAGTATTCTTAACCAGTCTTGCAAAAGTTTCTCCACTTAGAAAAAGATTTAATAAAAACTTATTATTTAAATATAAAAATCTAATTTTGAAAAATAAAAATTTGGTTTTTTTCTTTAGTGGTTCTGCAGTAAAATCTGGTTAGATATTCTCTAAATGAAAGTATACATTTAGAGTTTAGTAAAGGATATTAGGCTAAATTTAATATTTATCAAAACTATTTATAAATTCTTTTTTTTTTTTTTTTTTTTTTATAGCCTAGATATTATAACTATAAATTAATATTAGTTAAATACGCCATTATATTAAAAATTTTTATTTACATTTAATAAGCGCTGCTAGGAATACTATACTAAACACATACAATCTAAATTATTTTAATACCCATATTTAATTGGATAAAATTAAAATTTTATTAGATACTAAGTTGTTAAGATATTTTGCAAAAAAAGGAACTATAATTAGTTTTTTTATTAACAGATATTTACAATTTGCTAACAAATACCTACAAACTCTCTTCATACATCCAATAATTTCAAAAATTCTAATTCATCAATATTAGAATTCATAAAAAAGAAGAGAAATTAAAGAACCAAATCTTATAAAAAAATTAAATCCTAAAATTTTAGCATAAGCCGCCACATGTATTTAAATTACATTGAAATTATAGAAAAAAGGTATCTATAATCAGAAGATTAGTTTTAAGATTATAAATGGTTATAGTAAGACTTCTAGCATCTGTTATAATATTTTTGCAATTAATTAGAATTTAGTAATTTTTAATAAGTTGTATATCAATATAACCAATCAAACCTAAGAAAAATTAGTATTATACCACCAAAGTTTTATATAATCTTATGTTAATATACTATTAAGTAAACCACCCAGAATTTAAGTTCCTTAGAATTTTATACTAGTAGATAATAATAAAAAGAAAGAATTAGATTTATTACTAAAAAAATGAAAAAAGACTAGGAACATCTAGTAGAGGTTTTTATTTATTTTCTTTTATTCCAACATATAATTTTAGATACATAGATAGTTATAATAAATTTTTTTTTTTTTTTTTTTTTAAATTCGATCAGACACCAGAAGGCGACCGCAGGATTATAAGAAAATATAGTTGGATACCAAAAATCAGATACAAAACCAAATATCACAAGAGGTCATTAACCTCCCATAACCTCTTGTAACTGGCAGGATGGTTCTAGGATACAAAAGATCGCCGAGCCATCAAAGCCATCAGATGGCTCAGATGTCAACAAAATTTTTTGCTGATGTTTTAGTAAATTTAGTAACAAATTTTTGTATATTATATTTAAACTTAATTTAATGTTAGTGTAAGAATCGGTACAATAGGCACGAGGTATCAAAGTAACACGCAAGATGTCACACGGAGCAAGATGTTGGTCTGCGTATGTGTATGTCTGAATTAATACTTAAATTATTACTTAGTTTTCTAAATACATATGGTTCAAAGGTGCAGGTATAAATAAGTGTTAAAATATAGAAATAATTTATAAAAGGAACATGGAGATAACTTATAAAAGAAATATGGAGATAATTTATAAAAAAAACATAAAAATAATTTGTGAAAAGAATATAGAGATAACTTATAAAAAAAACATAAAAATAATTTATAAAAGAAATATAAAAATAACTTGTAAAAGGAATATTTCTTATTCTTCTTACTTGATTTTGTGTTATTTCTCAATTTATAACAATACTTCTACTTTTCCAATTGTCATATATAATAATCTACCTGCAGCTTCAACCTTCACCTGCAGTTCTTCTCTTTAAGTCTTTGTTACAAAATCCTCTTTCTTAGCATTAACATTTTATCAATACTCTCGCCTTAAGTCTAATATGGTCTTTAGTACTAATATATATCTATAACATTTCCTAATTTTTCTAAACATCAGTTCTTGATGATTCTATTCTTTTCTAAGTTTCAGAAATAATATTTATTTTTTATCCTTACTAATAATATCTATTTTTATTATGAAATCTTTGGGTCTTTCTATAAAATACTCTAATTCATTTTTTAAATTAAATTAAATAAGTAGTATTTTTATATCTTTTTATTTCTTATATTCTTAGTATTCTTTGGGGTACTCTTGTTATATCATAGCTAATTCTTGATCTATTTTTCAAATCCTTGCTTTGCAGAGGGTAATCTAAAATCTCCAGATTTCTTATTAGAGTTGTGTGTACTTGGGGTCCCACTGGATACTATTCTAAATTTTAATTAAATTATTCTTAAAATCAAAATCTATAACAAAAATAAAGTACCTAAAGATTTCTGATTCATAAGATAAAAAAAAAAAAAATTCTTTACTTTTAGAATATAATATCAGCTATCATAGATATAGAATATTGATTAGTTCAACTATTAGGCTAATAAAAATTTAGATATCAAATAAGGTAAAGGGCTCAATGTTGTTAGGTGGGTTCTGATACTGAATGGTAGAGTCGGTAGGTGTTACAGTTGTAAAACAAGTTAACCAATTTAGGGCAAAAGTTTTAGAATATGGGTGGTCTTATTGTTTTTCTTTTTCTAAAACCAAGCTTGTCTAAATGTTTTTAATAAAAGATTTGAAGAAATTGTTTTAAATGTTAGATGTAACTAATTAATTTCCAGATTAGCTTATCATATCCTTTTTAGTAAATATGGTACTCAAGCTAACTATTTTATCTTCAGGAGTTAAGTAGTTTTAAGACTTCATATAATACATTACTATTTTTATTAACAGTGATTAGTAAAAGCTATTTTTTTTAATTTTAGTTTAGGAAGGTATTATTTCTGGAACATTATAAAAAACTAATATAAAAAATTAGATAGATTTTTATTAAAAAAGGAAGGTTAAACTTATATACTTTATTACTTATAGACTTAAAGATTTAAAAAGGATCTTTATTTTTATTAAATAGTTTAGGATATGGTCTAGTAATTAGAATATTATACATATCCAACTAAATTTTATTACCTTCCTTATAACTAGTAACTGGTTTTCTTTTTTTATTAACTTATTTTTATTATATTTATATAATATAGTTAATTTTAATTTTAATAAAATCTTATAATTCTATAAACTTTTCAATAAACTTGGCTACTTATTCATTTTTTACTAATAATTTTAATTCATTAATTATAATTATTTTTAGATTTTATCCATAGTTAGCAACAAATAGTAATATTCCCATTATTTTTAAATTTTTATTATTATAATAGTATTTAGTTATTAGTAGCCATTTTATTTAATTATTTTACTAATAATTAATATAAACCTGTAAATACTATTCAATAATAGAATTAATTCTTTCTGTTTACCTATTTATTTAAAAATAATATATCATACTAAGCTTATATTATATTTTTAACCTTTCATTAACTTCTATCCAGAAATTATTAAGGAAATTAATTCCTTTATTAAATATTATTTTTTTTAATAATTTATATAATTTCCAGATATTTTATAAAAATATTTTAATAAGTCCTATTATATTAAATTTATTATTAATAAATAATAAATAAATTATTTTTAATAATTAATATACTATAATTAAAATAATATTATACTTATTTACTTCTAGTAATCCTATAATAAGGTTAAATAATATACTATTCCAATTTTATTCAAATATTTAAAAAAATTTCAGCAATCTTTATAACATATTTTTTAATATTTTTATTTTATAACATATATAGCAATTATCTGTATACCTGTCAACATTTTTGTAGATACCTTTCCAAATATATATCTATTATATTAATTCTAAAATTTTTACCCTACCTAGATGACCAGCTATAATATGATCATAATATTAAAATAGTACCTCAAATCAAATAACTTCATTCTACAAAACCACTTTTCAATTATTATAATATAAATACCTGTCTTATTCTTCATATTCAAAAATTTTAATTTTAAAATATCTGTTATCATTGTTCCTTAATACTTTTAAAATATTCTAGATGTGTTCATCTTCTTTATAAACTCTTTCCCAGTCAGGTTGTATTATCATTACTCCAATTTATTAAATTTTTTTAAATAGAATAAGTATCCTGATTTGGTTTTTAATTTTTTTATTTTCTTTTCCTAGGAGGAAGTCTCTCGACCTTCTTATTAAAACATCAACTTTAATATTAATTTTTTTAAAAACAAATATTATTTTATAATCAAATTGTAACATATATTCTATCCATCTTATTTGTTTTTGTTTTAGTTTTTGTTTTATTATGAAATATTCAAAATTCTTATAATTTGTGAAGATATGGATTTATATAAGTATACTTATTAAATATTATTCTTAATCTTACAATACTTAAATAATTAATAGTAATTCTTTATTATAGATATTATAATTATATTTAATAAATAATATTTTCTTTAATTAATAAACTATTAAATACTATAGTCCATTTTTGTATTTCTGAGATAAGATTATAGTATAAACAAAGTCTAATATATCTATTTTAATTTTGATTTTTAATTTTGGGTTTTAGTATTTTAGGATAGGCTTTGATATAAAAATTTTTTAAAAGGTTCTAAATACCTTCTTTTCTTTACTTTCCTAATAAAATAATTAGTTTTTCTTTATAAAATTATACAGTGGTTTTGCTATTTTAATATAGTCTTTGATAAACCTTTGGTAGAAATTTACAAATCCAAAGAATGATTACATTGTTTTAATAATCTTGAGGCCTTCTCTCGGTTCTTCCTAGTTAAATATGTCTTATATTTTTTTAAGATTTATTCTGATTTTATTGCTTCCTATAATATATTTTAGGAATTTAGTTTCTTTTATAAAGAATTTATATTTAAAAAGTTTAATATAAAGTCTAATTTTTTAAAAAGTTTTAAGGATTTTTTTAATATATTATATATATTTTTCTTAGATTTTATTATAAATGCATATATCATCTAAATATATTACATAAAATTTATCCAGAAAAGGACGTAAAGTGTTATTAATATATATTTAAAAAATAGTAAAAGTATTAATAAGTTTAAAATATACTATTTAAAATTTAAAATATCTATATTTTATTTAAAAAATAGTTTTTTCTTTATCTTCTTCAACTATTTTGATTTAATTAAACATGTTATAAATATTTAATTAAATATAATATTTAACTTTTCTTAATTAATCCAATATTTTATTAATTTATAGTAAAGGGCATTTATTTTTAATAATAATAATATTAAGTTTTTTTTAATTAATATAGAGGTGTAATGTTCTATCTTTTTTTATAACAAATAAAATAAAAACTTCTTATAGGCTGTTTAATCTTTGAATAAATTTTTTATTAAGATTTTCTTTTATTTATAATTTTAAAGTTTTTAAATATTCCTTGTTTATAAATTTTAGTGATTTTTATATGGATTAAGCTCCCTCTTCTGTTTTGATTTTTATATTTGTGGGTTGTCTTGGTAGAAGGATATCCCCTTTTTTTTTTGAAAAAACTTCCTTCAGATTCTTATATTTTGAGGGTAATTTAATTATAAATTTTACTAAATCTTTATTTTACTTAGATTTAAATCTATAAATAATATAAGTAAATCCTTATTTTAAGGTTTTTTTAAATATTTTAGTATTAATAATAATAATTTTAAACAAATATCTTAATTTAATTTTTAATTTATTTTAGTTTATTATAATTATATATTTTTTATATTATAGGTTCCTAAAGTTAAGATTTTTTATTATATTAATAATATTAACTTAAATTATTTTTTTATATTCTCCAATTTTTATTATAAATTAGGTTATTTTTTTAATAATTTCCTTATTGTTATTAAAATATTCTATAATTTTAGGAAATTGTTTTTATTTGATTGGAAAATTATTTTTAATTATAAATTATTGATTTATATAGATACTGGTATTATTATTATCTAAATAAGTAAGTATATAAATAAAATATTAAAGTTCAAAATATAGGATAATAAGAATTTTAATATAGAATTTAAAAAAAGTTTCTATTTTGTTAGAATTTAAATAAAAGAATATATTCTATAATACAAAAGAGATTTATAATATTTTTTAAAATTTTTAAAATTTGCAAAGTAATGGGTTTATCTTGCCTTGTTATATATCACTATTTATGGTTAGGTTTTTTTTTTTTTTATTTTGGTTTTTTTATTAAAGTGTATTTTGTGATTAATTATTTTTATAATTTTTTTTATTTTCTGTTAAACTTTGTTATATGTAACTTTTTATAAGTTTTAATTATATGTAAAATAGAAATTTATTTTTTGTTAGTATTTTCTATTATCTATAAATCCTAATTTAGGTTAAAGGATTATAATATATGTGGATAGAGTTTTCTTAAAGTATTGGTTAATGTAATAGCTTTTTTTTTTGTAATCCTTATTTCTATAGTATATATAAAAATTTAATAAATAATATTTATTTTTTTTTTTTTAATTAATTGTTTTTAAATATGTCTAATAGACTAATCTATTGATCTTAAGTTATAGTACTGATTTCCCTATGTTTATAGTGGTTTTTAGAAATTAAATTTATTAAAAAATTTTATTATTTTTTAATTTGACTAGTTTTATTAAGGTAAATTAGTATTAACTTTATTTTAAATTTTTTTTTTTATATCTAAGATTTTTTAATTATTATTTAATTTTTAATATAAGGCAATAAAATCATTAATATTATTAAAAAATTTATCTTGAATGATGAAGAATTTTTCTACTTTAATATATAATCCATTTTATAAATAAGCAATTTATATAATATTATTATAATTAAATCATTTTATTAAATAGTAAAATTTAATTAAATAAACTAAGAATAATTTATTGATTTACTTAAGGGCATATAATTCCTTTTCTGCAATATTAATTAGATTTGGATTTTTAAAAGTTTTATCAAGTTATTTAATAAAATTAGTATAAATAACTTAACTATATAGATTAGTATCTTCATTATATTTATTAAAAACTAGTTTTTAGAAGTTATCTTATAATAAACTAACTACATATACAATCTTCTTTTGGTGGGTATTGAATTTCACAGGTTTTCTTTTATATTTATTATTTAAGATTCCAAAAAAATTTCTTAATTAGTAAAACTTACTATTATCAAATAATTTAAAATTAGGAAACTTAATCTTATTAGTAAACGCGATAGCTGATACATTACTGATTTTCAACTGTTTAAATATAGCAAGGAGAGCTTTAGTTTAAAATATTATAAAATTTAGGATAATGATTTATGTTTTAATTATTTTTCCTAATGTGTTTTTTTTTTTAGTTATTTTTGAGCTAAATCCAGAAGATATCTTGAAATATTAGGTTAGTATGGTTAAAAACAATAAAGTGTAAGAATTAATATAATAGGTATAAAGTATCAAAGTAACACACAAGATGTCATACAGAGTAAAATATTGGTCTATGTATGTATATATTTAAATTAATACTTAAATTATTGCTTAATTTTTTAAATACATATGGTTTGAAGGTGCAGATATAAATAAGTATTAAAGTATAGAGATAATTTGTGAAAAGAACATGAAGATAACTTATAAAGGGAATATAAAGATAATTTGTGAAGGGAACATGGAGATAATTTATGAAGGGAACAGCGTTTAAAATATACCGGGGATGGCGAGGAACGAGCCTAGAAAAATTTTTTGAATCAAAGAATTAATTTATCTTTTCCTGATTTGGGTTTTTTATTGAGAAAAAAAAAAGTTGATACTTTTTTGAGTTGGGAAAATACCCTAATATAAATTTTTATTATCTTTTGATTTGGTTTTGGTTTTTTTTTTGGTTTAAAGCAAATTTTTCCCGTTGTAATAATACATTTTTATAAATATATATTAATAATTTGAAAAAAGTTATGTAAATAAGTTATTATATAATTCTAAATAAGTTGAGAAGTTAAATACTATTTAAGATTATATTATTATGTTATTTTAAATTAAAGAATTTTAATTTATAATTTTTAATTTAAAGTATATTTAATAAATAGTTTTTTTATATATAATAAATTAAGAAAATATATGTTTGTTAGTTATAAAAATATGATATAAATGTCGAACGTAAGTTTTAATTGAAATGATAGGATTTTTGGATATAGTAAGATTACAAATGATTTTGTGAATAGGTATTGGAAATCTAAGTAGAAGATTAGTGTTAATATTAGGAAGTTATGGAAATTTATTTTAAGTTATATTTTAATTTTTAGGTTATTAATTATTTGTATGTTTATTTATATTAGATAAGTAAGTTTATTATGTGTTTATTTTTATTATATTATTTAAATTATTTTTAGTATAATTATGAATATGAGTTAACTAAAATATTGTTTTTATTTTAAATATTATATATATTTTTTTTTATATTTATTTTTAAAATTTAATGAGTGAAAGTTATATTAGTTTTTGTTATTATTATTATAACTTTATAATTTTATTTTGTTTTTATTGCTTAGTTGAGTTTAAATTAAAGTATAAGATGCTTGGTTTTATAGGTTTTTTTTTTTTTATTTAAAATTGGATAATTTTGATTTTTAAGCTAAAGTTCTAAGCAAGTATAAAGTTTATTTTTTTAAGTATATTCTTTTATTTTTTTTAAATTATTATTGTTTTTATTTTTGTTAGGGTGAATAGTTTATTGGCTACTGTTTTTTTATTATTATAGATTTTTGATAGTTTTAAAATTTTTTTGTTGAAGAGTAATATGATTGGCGGAGTTGGCTTTTAGTATATTATTATTAGTTATTATATTGTTTTTTTAAATAAAAATAGCTTCTATAATAGTAATAAAGTTAGAATATATATTAACAAAATAGGAAAATATTATAAATGAAATTTTATTGTTAAAGAATTTAATTATAAATGTTTTAGTAATTGTTTGTAAAATTTTTAAAGTTTTTATATTTTATTTTATATTTGGAATTATATTATTATATAGTTTACGAGCCAAATACTGGAAGGGTTTTTTTTAAATAGAAAGTTTATTATTATGTTTTTGATAAAAGTTGTATTTATAAATTATTCTATTTATTGAATTTATTAATAAATATAATAAAGGTTAAATTTAAATATTATATATTTAAAGTTTAAATATGGGTATTAGTTTTTGTTGTTGTTTTTTTTATTATTATAATAAGGACTTTTGCTGGTGTTTTTAGTCTTTTTTTTTTAAATATAAATAATTTAATAGTAAAGATTGTAACTGATTTAGTAGTTTTTTTAATTATTTTGATTATATATAAGATATAAGTGTAAATATTTAAAAAAAGAGTAAACGGTTAATAGATGTAAATATAAGAAAAAGTTAAATAAATAAATTGGGTGGGGTATGGTAAAATATTTTATTACTTAATAATAGTTTTATATTAATGAATAGAATATTTTTTGGTTTTAATAAGGTTAGAAAATAGTTATAAAAAATGAATTTAAAATTGGTTTTAATTATATGTTTAAATTGTATAATAAGGGTTTAAATAAAAACGGGATTTAGGATAAAATCTTATATAAATATGAATATATTAGCTTATTTGTATTATTGTTTATATGATATAATTAAATATAACAAAAATATACAAAATTTAAATTTTGAAATTATTTTTAAAATATTAATAAATATTTTTATTTTATGAGAAAATTGAACTTTTTATTTTTTATATTTTTTTATTTATTTTAATTAAATTAATTTAGTAAATTAAAATAAGATTTTAATTAATATTTTTTTGTTTTTAATATTTCTTATATTTTTAATATTTTTTTTTTTTTTTTTTTTTTTTTTTTTAATTAAATTATTTTATTAAATTAAAATTAAAATTTTAATTTATTTTTTTTTTTTTTTATATTTTTTATTTTTTTTATATTTTTTTTTTTTTGTGTGTTGTTTGTTAAGCTTAAAATTGTACTTTTATTAAAAAAAACAAAAAAAAAGTAATTAGTAATATTATATTAAAAAAAATGAGCTTATTTAAAAGAAAGGGGGTTAATAGTCTTTTTTAAATAGATATNTTATTTATTTTAATTAAATTAATTTAGTAAATTAAAATAAGATTTTAATTAATATTTTTTTGTTTTTAATATTTCTTATATTTTTAATATTTTTTTTTTTTTGTGTGTTGTTTGTTAAGCTTAAAATTGTACTGTTATTAAAAAAAACAAAAAAAAAGTAATTAGTAATATTATATTAAAAAAAATGAGCTTATTTAAAAGAAAGGGGGTTAATAGTCTTTTTTAAATAGATATTATTATGAAAATATATTAATGTGTTGAAAAGATTTTCTTAATATTAAATGAATGTTAGAAGAAATATAAAGAGAAGTTGATTAGTTGGAAAATAATTGAATATAAACTGAAATATTAGAATATAGTGAATAAAGGTTAAGTAATTAGCAAATTATTAAAAATAGATAAGTAGAAGAATGGAATAGATAAAAAAAAACAAATTCTGGAAAATAAAATTAAAATAAAATATAAAACAGATTTGAAAATAAAAATAAGTTTGGAGAAAATGAAATAGAAGAAAAAATATAATACTTTCCCTACTTTAAAATTTAAAAAAGAAAAGTTTAAATCTGAGGTTAAAAAAAAACTTAATAAAACTTTTAATACCAAAAAAAAATATAATTTATAAAATGGAATTTTTATAAGCGATAATAAAATATTAAAATTTTTAATAAAAGTTGAAAAGGTAGAATTAGAGTGAAAGAAAAAAAAAAAGAAAAAAAAGGTTAAGGGTAATAAAATAAAGAATGGAAGTTTAGATTTTTTAATAATAAATTTTAAAAAAATAAAATCAATATTATTAAAATTTAACAAAAAAGATAATAAATTCAATTTTAAGTTTAATAATTATGATTCAGAAAAAGAAGAAGACTGGGAAAATGAAAGTGGAAGTGGAAGTTTAAATTTAGGATTAGGGGTAATTTTACTTTTTAATAATAAGGAGGAAGATAGGTTAATAAAATTATTTTTATAATAATAAAAATATTCTAAATAGTTATATTTTTATTTAAAATAAATATATAAACTTATGTTATTTATAAACTCTGAAATAGAGTAAGGTATTTTTAGATTTTTTATTTTTTATTTTTTTTGTATATTATTTTGTTTTTGTTACTCTTTTTATATTGTTAGTATGTGTTTATAAAATATATAGGGAATGAATAGTTTTTGATAGAAATTAGTTATATTCTTTTATTAATTAAAGTCTTATATACAGAATTTTAAAGAATATGTAAATAATATTCTTTTAATTTATAATAGTAATTTTTTAATTATTATATTTAATAAAATTTGAATTAATTTGTTTTATATTTGTTGAAGATGTCCATTTTGTAAAAAAAAAAAAATAGCTATAGTGTGATGAGAAATATTTAATTATTATATTTTTTAATATAAAAAGATGTTAATATCTTTTAAAAACATATTAATGAAAATTAGAATATAATAATAATAAATTTTTATTTAGTAATTAAATTTATTTGTTATAAATTTTTTAAGTTAAAATTAATTTTTATTTAAATTAAAATATTTTCTAATAGTATACTTTAAATCATTTTTAACAGGTCTACTTTTTTTTATAATTTTAAAATTTTTTTTTATAGATAGTATTATATCTACAAATTTGTAGAACATAAGAAATTTAATAATTGGTACAATACAATTTTACATTTTATATTAACTATTGGATTAAATAGTAAAGTTTTGTATCTGTAATAAAATTTTAGATATTAAATATTAAGTGTTTGGTGTTTTTTTTATTAAATAATTTATATTTAGACTAGAAACTTAAAACTTATTTATAAAATTTATTAAGATTTTATCCAATATTTTTCCATATCAAGTGTAAGTATAAAGATAATGATTAGTTATCTTAGTAACTAAAAATATTAAAGATTTTAAGGGTTCAAGTAATAAACAATTCTTGCCTTAACTTAGTAGCTAAACCAATCTAAGATTAATATTAGTTTTATTTTAAATTAAAAATATATTAACAGTAGTGAAATAATATTAAAAAATAATTTTTATTAGCCAATTTATACTTTTTAATTAAGAAATTTTTTTTTTTGAATATTTGAAATTGGTTTTTGTATTGAACTTGAGCTTCAACATAATCAGCAACCCAGATTTTTAATTTTTCTTAAGATTTTTTAAACTGTTATTCAAAATCCTATTGGTATATATGATTAAAAAAGTATTAACAGAAAATTAAGATGTTATAAAATTAAATTTTTTAAAGATTTTATTTTTTGATGTGAAAGTTTTTTTAATTATCAACTGTTGGATATTTTTAAATTTTTTTTTTTTCATAGTTATTGTAGAGTACTTTATTGATATCAATTAAAAATTACAAAATATTTTATTAGGATTTAAGTATATTTAAAGTCCATATACAAAACTTATTCTTTCTTAAACTATATTTAATATATTAAAATTTTTTAAATTTGAGAAAAAATTTTTTAGTTTAACAATAAATAACACTAATAATAATAAAATTTTTAATTAAAATTTAGTTAAGCGAATTAGAAAATTTATTAAAAATAAATAAAACACAAAAATAATACAGATTTTTTATCTAACATATATTATTTAATTTGTTTGCAAAAATTTTATAATAAAAATTAAAGTTTTATTTGACAAAGAAATTAATATTTAATATTTATTTATAAATAAAAAACTATTTAATATAGTAGATATAAATAAAAATTTTTTAAAAACACTTTAAAAAGTATTTTCTTTTTTCAATTTTCTTATTAAAGTAATTATTTATTAATATTAGTATATGTTTATATAAGTTTGTTTTTTAGTAAAGGTTATTATTAGAAGTATTTAATGTTATGAATAGTTTAAGGCTTTTTAAATTTAAACTAATTAGAAATTTATTATTTTTATTAAAAATATTTTTATTTATTAAAATTTTTTTGTTTAAATATTAATTTATATTATCCGCCTTCGCTATATCTTTTTATTATAAATAATTAGTAATTTATAATTTATTAATTTTATTTTTATTTTTGAAAAATGGGAATAAATTAAATAGATAATAATTTTTTTTTAATTATTTTATTAATATATAAATCTTGTTTTATAATTTTAAAATATAATAATATATTTAGTATGAAAGATTTATAATAAATTATTTGATTATCTTAACAATATAAAAGATATTCTTAAGAATGATATTAAATTTTAAAAAATTAATATTTTTAATGTTTTAGAGTCTGCTATTTAAAAGTTGAGGAAGTATTATAAGAAAATGTATTTTTTTGTAGGTTTATTTTATAATTTAGGTAATTATTTGAATTTGGCAATTAAATTTAATGATTATAGAATATAAAATTTTAATTATAAAAGATAGTATTGTAATAAGTTCTAACAATTTTATTTTGAATAATATGATGGCATGGCTAAATTTAATAATAATAATGAAGAAGATATTTTGGAGTTTGATAAATAATATTTATTTTAAAACTTTTTTGACTCTATGCAATATAAAAATATTAATAATAAATTTATAGAAGTAAAGATATACTATGAATAGTTTTCGAATTTATTAGAAAAAGATATTTTTAAATTTTAGTAATTAAATAAAAATAAGTTTCCTAAATTAACAAAAATAGTGTAACGTTGCGTGATGGAATGCAAGTAACTAGGCTAAAAAGCTATTTAAACAACTGCATACCAGTTGTTTAACTTTATTTCATATATATTTAAAAGAACTTGGATAAGCCCAAAGCTTACTAATTTGATCCAAAATAAGATTAATAATACAACACAATAATTATTACTTAGCTACTACACTCTATTACTTACTATTACATACATCATTATATTACCCCACCAAACCTTATAATATGAACCTATATCCAAAATTACCATACAATCTATATATAAAAATATAAAAAACATCTGGAAATATAGTGTTTTTACACCTAAAACATGAGTTTATCTGTAGAAATAGTTTAAAAATACTTAATTTTTTGGTTCTTATACAATTCAAACCTGGGCTGTAGGCCAATCAGTTACACAAGTATAACAACACAATTAAATATAACATTACATAATAAAGTACAAGTAACTAAATTAAAAAGCTATCCAAATAACTACATACCAATTATTTAACTCTATTTCATATATATTTAAGAGAACTTAGATAAGCCCGAGGTTTACCAATTTGATCCAAAACAAGGTTAATAATGCGGCACAATAGCTATTGCTCAGCTACTGCGCTCTATTGCTCACTATTGCGCGCATCATTACAAATAGTATAAAATATTTTAATAATATTTTTAATTTTAATTATACCTAAAAGGATTTTTAACACTACTTGCAATATTTTAAATTATTATTGAAATAAAATAATACTTTTAATTATTATAAAAATTATAATAACAAAATCTTATTTTAAACAATTAAAAAAAAAAAAAATTAAAGAAAAAAAGAAAGAGGAAAAAGAAAAAATATTACAATTAATAAATAATTGAAATTAAATTTGAAAACATCTAATTATTCAATAGTTTATAACTAAATATGATTATTATCCTTCTTCTTATTAATAACAAACTAAAAATAAAAGTTCAGTATTATTAAAAAGTTTAAATATATTAATAATTTTAATAAAAATAAGATTAGCTAATTTTAAAATATTAAAAAATTATGAAAAAAAAAAAAAAAAATTAAAAATTAAAAAAGAAAAAATCAAGAATAAGGAAAAATAAAAAAAAGAACAAGAAATTATAAGTAAATAAGAAGAGAATAAAATATTTAAGTTTATATCTGAATTTATAGGTAAAAGAAAGTGAAATATCGATTTTATTGGAATATTAATAGGAAGAAGTTTAAGATAATAGGATAAAAAATTAAATTATTATATTTAATTACTTAGTTTTATATATAATAGTTAATTATCTAAATTAAAATTTTATTTATTTATATCATTAAGTATTACATCATTTATAAATATATTTTAAAACTATTAGTATATATTTATAATTAATTTTTAAATTAATTTTAATTTTTCATATTTTTCCCCAACTTAACCACCTAGTTTTTATTTTAATTTAAAAAATCCCTAAAACATTTTCAATACTATTTTAAAATTAAAAAACTTAAAAATTTCCCTAAAAAAACTTTTTATTTATTAAAAAAAATTTAAAAAATTTTACTCTAACTTGAGAAATATTTTAACTAGGGTAATAATATCTTAAAAATCCTGAATATTTAGGGACAGTCATTTTCATTTTTTTTTCCCCAGCTAAAACTGGGGAATTCCCCATCCCAACTCGATTTTTCCCGCCCCGATTTTAAACGCTACTAATAACTATAAAATAATGGAGATAAAATAGTAAATAACAACAGTAATATAATAAAAATTTTAAATATAACACACTAAATAATCTAAGATATTATCAAAAAATAAAAAGATTTTTTTAAAAAAATATTTATAAAAACTTATAAAAGTGGGATTATTAAAATAAATAAATTAAAAATTATAAATTATAAATATATAAAATTAAAAAACAAACACAAGAAAGCGAAAAAAAAATTAAAAAATAAAATAAAGATAAAGAAAAAATTGGAAGCTAATATTAATATAATTAAGAAAAGTACATATTTACTAAGCTTATTATTGAACCCATAGAAACTAATTTAACCTTTTTACCAATTTTAATTTTAAAAAATGGAAAATTATTGAAAACAAAATTACCTATTTATCTTTTTTGATTTTATTTTACCAATAATATAACTTTTATTTTTAATAGATTTGATGTCAGGCCGCGTTAGCTGATATCACGTATATATACGGTATATAGCAACTAGACGCCGAAGTCTAGTTATCTTGCTTTTAGTCCAATACGTGTGGCCATAGTACATCCTGACATTTAACTAGACTTACCATTCACAACAACCCGCGTTTGAGCCTCAGTGCTGCCGTTGCAATGCACCCTCATACGCAGTGTTATTATTACACTAAAAGACAACGTAGGCATCACATGACGGTCTTTATATGAGGTCTACCGAATATACGTTAATATACATACATAGTGGTTCAACACACAGCATATATACCCTCTACGTGCGGCATAATACTTCAACACGCAGCGTATATACCTTCTGGTATAGTAAGGGAGGATGTCAGGCCGCGTTAGCTGATATCACGTATATATACAATATATGGCAACTAGACGCCGAAGTCTAGTTATCTTGCTTTTAGTCCAGTACGTGTGGCCATAGTACGTCCTGACATTTGATGTTAATTATTTCTTTTATTTTACTCCAGGCTTCTATGTGTCTATTTTTAAACTCCTAATAGCTACTACAACTATCTAAATAATTAAAAATATTATTTAAATGCAAGATCTGAACATTAAAATTTGAAAATTACTTAGTATAGTTCTTAATAACATTACTAAATTACTAAATGATTGATATCCAATTTTTACAAATTTAAAATTTTAAAATTGGTTGGGGATAATTTTTAACAAAATCAAAACTATAAATTTATATTGCATTATGTATTGAGATCTAGTAACTAATAAAAGTAATACTGATTTTCTACTACCACTCTAATTTATATATTTAAACTAAGTTTTTAACCAAACTTATAAAGTCTATTAACAGATTTTAGAAAATTAGAGTAAGGATTTTTTAAAAAATTTTAAATTAAATAAAATTTAAGAAATATAAAAAACAATATAACAAAAATATAAAAAAAGTAATAATAAAAATTTCCAAATATTTAACAAATTAAAAAAATCTATTTATAAACTTATAAAAACTGACATAAACTAATAAACAAATAAAATATTTTTAAAATTATATAATTAAACTTTATCAAAAATAATCAAATTTTTTTAAAAAATAAATTGATTAAGTATAGATCTAAAGAATAAAATATTTACTAAATTCAGCATATTTAATTACAAACATAAAAAAACTACTAAAAAAAATATATTTAAAATAAAAATTTATTTAAAAATTAAATAATAGTAGATTGCTTGTTTAAAACAATTAAAATAAAGAAATAAAAGTTTAGTTAACTAGAAATTTTAAAAAAAAATACTATTTCAAATTTAATATATCTAATTACAGACATAGAAAAGCTAATTCAAAAAATTTGTTTAATATAAAAAATATTTTAAAAAATAAGTAATTAATAATTTACTTAGAACATCAGCAAAAAAATGTGTTACCATCCTGGTTGTCCAACGACGGGATTTCTGGGACGGCAATTTTACATTCGCTGGCATCCAGACAACACCAGACTCTACACGTCTAGAACAGGATAGTAAGAAAATAATCCGAAAAGATAACATTATTAGTCCTATTTCAGATATTAAAAAACTAATATCATCTCTAACAATAAAAATAATAATCATTTCAAATATTAAAATATATATCTTGTTTATGACAATTCAAAAATTGAAATATTAGGGATGATAAAAAGATTTGAAAATCTAGGATGATTTAGGATTCTAAGAATCTGGTACCAGCTGTAATATATCTATTAAAAATCTTATAGAAAATGTATTAATAGAAAAATTTATATATATATTTATTAATCTAACTACCTAGTTATAATAAAATAAAGAAATATAAAAACTAAAAACCAAATATATAATAATATTACAATTTATACCAGATATAATATATTTTACAAAAAATTGAAAAGACTTTTTAAACCCCTTTCCTAACTTATAATATTTATATTAATATTTGTAAAAAAAAGAATTAATATATTTAAAAATAGAAATCTCAAATTATTAAAGGCTTTTTATATTAAATATTAAAAAATTATAAAAATTCTTTATCAGATACTAAAAAATTGCTTAATATTACTAAAAAATTTATTAATCATATGTTAATATATTTTTATTATAATATATTAATAAAATACTTTTCTATAATATTATTAAAGATATATAGGAGTTTATTATAGATTTTATTTGTTTAATTATTAATTTTATAGTTATGAATATTGGATTTTTATTATTTCAAAGTGACAAAAATATAAACATTAATAAATACAAATATATAATTATTTAAATTATAGATTAACTTCCTAATTTAATATTCTTAACTAATAATAAAATTATAATATTATTTAATTAATGTATTAGAAAATATAAAAATAGTAAAAATAATATTATTAATTTATAAAATCTTATATTAATTTTAGGAAATCTAAAAACAAATATTTAAAAACTTACATTATTATAATAAAATTAGTTGTAATAAAGAAATTAGTTATTTTTAAAAAAAAAAACTACATATTATTATATTACTTCAGTATTTTTTACTAGTTTATAAATATTTAATACTAATTTTTTAATTATAGTTAAAAGATAAAACCAATTACTTTATAATTTACTATTTAATTAAAAAAAAATAAATATATATATTATTAAAAAATTTAAATTTAACATACCATAATATAAAAATAAAATTTAAAGGATTGATATTTTAAGTTTATTATTAAATTTTTTATATATTTTTGGATTTTTGTAGTATTAATAAATAATTTCTTATTAATTTATTATAAATTAATTTTATTTACTATTTTATTATATATTAGTTATTTAATATTAGGAAAGTTAATTATTTTTAATCTACATTTTTTAATAAATTTATTTTTAAACACATCAAATTTATCAGAAAATAAATAAAAACTACTTTTATTATCTTGAAAATTAGAAATAGTTAATATTATACAAAATAATCTTAATAAAAATAATAATATTAAATTTAGAAATTATTTTTTAGAAGATTTTCCATATCTAGTAAAAAACAAAGAAAATATATTACCTCAACCAAATGTTAATAGTCAAAATATTAGCTAATTATATGATTCAATTTTTAAATTTATTTGTAATAATAGGTTATATGTATACTTCTAAAGTCTAGTAATAAGTTCCTAGAATCCAGTAGATAGTAATATTAAAATATTATTAACTAATAATTAATCAAAAGCAGAATTGCTGATAAAGGGATTAACAAACTCTTTAAATCTACTAAATGATAAAATTGGTACTAATAGTATAAATTAATTAATTAAATTAAAATTGATATTTTTATTTAAACTATTATCAATATTTTTAAAGTTTTTATCATTTTCTAAATTTTCTATAGGATTTTCAAAAAACTCTAAAAAAATTATAGTTTATTGTTTTATATCTGATATAAAAATTTTTTGAATAAAAAGTTTAATAATTTCCTCTTTAATTGGTGTTATAATATCTACTGTATTAATCATCTCAACCTACAGTCAGTTAGTAATAAAAATATAAATTTATCTAAATTTTAAAATTACTTCTTCAAATATAATAAAACTGGTTTTAAATCTTATATACTTTAATAAAACTAGAGCTTTTAATTATTTTTTTTATATTTTTTTTTTAATAAATATCAGGTTTTTTATTTATTTTATTTATATTTGTACTAATAAAAGTACATTAAAAGATTTTTAAAGAAGCATATTTAAATAAACACAAGAAAATTATTTGTAAATATATAAAAACAAACAAAAAATATCTTATTAATCAAAAAAACCTAGAAAAAAAAATTATTTTAAAAATATAAATATATAATTTTAAAAAAAGATAATTAAAAAACAAAATAAAAGAAGTTTTAAAAAAAACACATCAAATCTGATTATTAACTAGATTTAAACAAAAATAAAAAATTTATTTATAAAAATAATTTAGTTGTATATTTTGGTTTATCTCCACATATCTGTAAACAATTTTGTAATATCTAGTAAAAAATATTATATTATCTTAGATTAATATAACTATTAATAAACCAATATTATTTATTAATTTATACTAATTGAATAAGAAATAAAACTTTGTTTTTATAAATAATAATACAATTTGGCCAGACTCCAAATAGTAGGTAAAAATTATCAAACAACAAATTGCTAAAAACTTAAATCAGATTTTATGATTTTTAAATTTGGCTATTTTCAAATAGTTAAAGTTTAATAACTAAAAGCAATTCATGATTTTTTTAAAAGTATGGATTAAAGACAATAAAAATATATTTAATATAAAATAATAAATATTTAAAAAAAAATTTATATTAGCTTCTATAGCTTTAATTTATAAAAATAAAATTGTATTAAAATTAGCCCCTATATTACTAAAATAGTCTAGTATAATATATCAAATATATAATATTTTTTAAAAAATTTATAAAATTTAGAACTAATATATATAATTGATTATATAACTAATAGTTAAACTTAGATAAAAAGGATTCTAATTTGTTTATTATTAAATTTAAGATATTAATTAAGTAATTTTTATAAATTACTTATAACCAATCTTTTTTAATATAAGAAAATAAATGATATTATAAATTTAATAATTTAAATTTTTAAATAAGATAATTAATAGTTCACTAACTAAAACTTAATAATAATCATAATTTTTTAAAACTATAAGTTTTCTTTTGAAACTTTAGAACATCTGTTAAAAAAAATAAATGAAAAAATAAATTAATAAACTGAGAAAATAGTGATTCATTAATAAAATTTTTAAATAAATATTCTAAAATTGGTAATAAATTTAATAAATTTAATTATTAAAAAGAAAAGAGATTTTTAGAATTTAAGTATTATAATTTAAAAACACAATAACATATTTAATACTAAAGAATCTAAATTAGGAAATTAATACAATTCAAAAATTAATATCTATCTTTAAGAAACTTATAAAATAATTCTAATGTATTTATTAACCAGTCTTATAAATACCTAAATAGTTATATAAAATCTATAAAATAAGTTAATTAATAAAATTTAATAATATTAAAAGTTTTTAATTACTAAAGATTAAAAATATATTTAGAATTAATTTATTGTAATTTATTTGTTAAATTTTTTTTATGTTGATTTCCTAAGTTTGTAAATTGTTTTCTGGTATCTAACTTATATTATAAGTATATTAGTTTAAGTTTTTGTTTTTGTTTAATATTTTAATATTTTAAAAAGATATTTTTTGTAATATGAAATTATTATTAATAATTTTCTAGATATTTTAAAATTGCTATTGTATAACTTTTATATTATATAAGCAAATAAAATTCTAAAAATATTTAAATATATATAAAAATTTTATTAAAAATTAGTTGTTAAAAGGTTGATAATATATTTAAAGTAATTATTAATATAAAAAAAAAAATTTGGTTAATAAATCTTAACTCTTTACTTTATTACTGAGTAATTTGTAAAAAGGTAAGCTTAAATTTATAGAACTTAAAGAATATTTGGAATCTAATTTAAATTATGTTAAATATATTTAATTTTTTATGCTCTTTAACAAATAATAATATTTATTTAATAATATATTTAAGTATACTAAGATAGAGACTATAAAGAAGATCTAGTTTTGGAAGAATATTAGGATAAATATTAGGAAACTAATAAAAGGTTATTAGAATCTTATTAAATTTTTTTTATTTTAAATAATATTTTAATTTTTAATATTTATAACAAGTTATATTATTTTGTTATAGTTTAGTTTTTACTTTTTCATAATTATAATAATTTTAAAATAAATTTATTAAAATATATATTCCCAGATTCTAAAAGTTGACTTTATATATTATACATAACTAACTATTAATATTTAGAAGCTCATAGTATTTAACATGATTTATAATCTAATTAGCTAATTATAAATAATATTTTCAAATTAAATTATTAATATAAATTATATTGATTTTAAGTTTTATCATGTTCTTTATAGAATTTGTAGCAGTTACTAAAAGAAAAAAATTTTTCTAAATAATTTCTTAAATATCACTAGTAATTTGATTTTTTTACTATGGATTTAAATGTATTTTTTTTAGCAGAATCAGAAACAGAGTAAATAATATATAAACATGGTTTGATGACTTATTATGAATATAAGAAGGCAGGTTGTTAATTGTAATATATATTAATTAGATTTTTTTATTATTAGAGAAATTGGTTAAATATAAACTATTTAATATATAGATTATAGGAATTATTGTTTTGTTTTGTGGTGTCTGCTTTTAGATAAAGTTATTATTAGTTAAATTTTTTATATAATATACTAAATTTATATTACCTATTTTTCCCACTACCAATCAACAATATATATTTTAGAATAAAAATATTTTTTATATGAATTATATTTTTTATAAGGAGCATATATTAAATTTAATATATATACTAACTATCATAATAAATATATAATATAACTAATAATGTTATAATATAAATATTTAATAAGTGGATAATTTGGAATATTAAAATCATAAATAATTTTCTTAAAATTAAGGTTAAGTTTTTTTTTTATAATATTAATTTGATTCCAAAGTATATATATAAATATATAGGAATTAATAAAAGTTTTTATAAATCTTTCTAACTTAAAATATTTATTTATTAACATTTTGGAAATTTTTACTTTAATAAACTATTTAGTAAGTTCATATTTATAATTATTATTAAATAATAATAATTAATTTTTTAATATAAATATATGTTTAAATAGGTTTGTTATTAAATTCCCTACATCTAAAAATACTTTTATATAAGTTTTATTTATATTAAAATTATTTGGTATTTTTATATTATTATTATTAAGATTAATAAATTATTTAAAATTATTTATAAAATTTATAATATTTGTTATTTTTTTAATTATATTATAAAATAATTATAGGTAATATATTTGTTTATAAGTTATTTATCATTTATTTTACTTATATTTTTTTTTATAAAATTAATATTTAAAGATTATAATTTAATTTTCCATATTAGAATAAATACTAGAAAACTTTTAATATATCTATAAGTAGATTTTAGAAAATATGAATAATAGATTAATAAACTATTTGAATCTAAAATAATTTTTTTTTTTTTTTTTAAAATTAAGTTAACCCTGTATTAGCAGGGGTGTTTTAATTATATTTTATAGATTTAGTATTTAATATAAAAAAACTAATTAAATTTCTAAAGTATAAATTAATATTATATAATTTTTTTAACAAAAATTTATAATAATAGAATATTTATTAATATATTACAAAAATATTCTTATTTAAAAGAATTTCTGGGAAGTTTTATAAAATTTATAAACAACCATTATAAAATAAATTATAAATTTCTATATAATATATCCAAGTTTTTAAATTTAAAATAATTTAATTTAACCTGCTAATTATTACTATAACCATATCAAATCCATCATAACATTGATAACCTGTACCCATATTAATTAAATTTTTCAACCATCACTATGGATTTTTTTTTTAATTTCTTCTCTTTATAAGAATAGTATGTTTTTGTTAAAAAACTATATCTTACTTTTGAAAATAAAAAACTGATTATTAAATTTCAGACATCTAGCCTTGAAAAACCTCTAGCAGCTTTATAAAATTTATTACAAAATCCTTTTTAAATATTTTGAGTAAGTTTTTGTATATTATCTCAACAGCCTCAAAAATTAATTATATTATTATTAAATTCTAAGTGTATTCTCTAGCTAAACAAAACTCCAGGAAGTTTACTTATAAATAATTTAGAAAATTTTGAAGGTTCAATAAATTTTAATAGAGAACCTAATTATCTTATTATTAAATAAAATAATCCAAACTCAAAAGATAGATATTTTACAAACATTTTAAGTAAATATTGCATTTTTTATAAATTAAAGAAGATGTAGAGAAACTATTATTAAACTTAAGGGTTAATATATCATATAATATATAAATTTATTAGATAAATTTAGTTCTAAAAATGGTTTTTAACTAATAAGTAAGCTAAACTTTTATTAAATTTTTTTTTAAATGTGGAAAAATTGTTAATTATTTAATATTAGACTAATTGATATTATTACCATTACTATTAATACCAATTCAATTAATAACTCTATAATATAATAAAAATAATAATTATAATAAATGGTTGAATTTTATTAATAAATATTATTAGAACCAATATTTTTTCTAGTATTTTTTTTAGTAAGTTTGGTAATAAATTTTTATATACTATATTTAAATTTAATTTAATATTAGTAATCTTCTTATAGATATTATAAAGCTATTTTTAAATAATTATTTTATAAAATAATATTAGTAACTAAGCAAAATATAAAATAAAAACATACTTTAAAATCTCTTATTAGATTTGAAATTGATAAATCATCAAATTCTAACACATCAGATTTAAGTATAATATAAAGTATATATTATTCCAAAAGAAGATATAAAAAAGTTATAAATTAACTTATAATATTTTTTAAAAACTAAAAAATTTTAAAAAAAGATTAAAAATTTGAAGATTTTAAAAGAAATTTTATTTTTTCTAAATGATATAGACATTTTTATATTAGATAATTTAAAGTTTAAAAAAATTATTAATAATTTAATACCAAACATCAAAAAATTAATATTAAAAAAAAAAGAAATAAATAAAATTAAAAATTCTAAAAGTGAAAAAATAGGAAAAAAAGGAAATATTAAAAATCTAACATCAAATATTAAAAAGCTAATATTACAAAAAATAGAAAAAAAAAAATTACAAAACAAAAATAAATCTAATAAATTTAAAAAAGGTAAACAGCTTTTTTATATTTAAAAATAAACTTATATAATATGACTAATACTTTTTTAGTAAACAAGTATCTTTATCATAAATAGCTTTCTTACACAAAGTAGATTACAAAGATCTGTAAATTAGAAGAAGAAGTTATAAAAGTTTATAAAAGATTTTATCATTTTTTTTCAAATTTCACATATCTAACAACAAACTTAGAAGAAATTAAAAATATTAATTTTAATAATATGAAATTAGCCAAAAAAGTATATATTAAAAAAACAAAATTAAAAAAAATAAAATAAAAAAAAAATAAAATAAAAAAAAAAATAAAAAAAAAAAAAAAAAAAAAAAAATTAAAAAAAAAAAAAAAAAAAAAAAAAAAAGTAAAAAAAAAAAAAAAAACAAAAAAAAAAATTATTACTAATAATATTTAAATTTAAGTATAATTTAAAAAAATAATAGTTTAAGATATTGCTATAAAAGATAAGAAAATTAAATAAAACTTCTAATAATCATATTAAAATTATTAATAATTT
>JAJTUB010000008.1:70975-222901 GCA_036971345.1 Dactylellina drechsleri
TTTAGAAAAACCACCCTGCGGTTCCCCACGACCCATATCAAACCACCCAGCGGTTCCCCATGACCCCTCTCAAACCGACCCAACCCGCTGGTTTCTGGGTTAAAACCAACCCATGTCGCACTCTAATTCAGATATATATATATATAAATTAATATTTTATTTTTTATAATATTTTGTATATTACCTTAATTTTTTATATTTATGTTACACTTCGATCAAGTCTGTCTGACCAAACACTGATCTTTCACTCTAAGATACCGGGTTCTCAGAACTTATGGAGTATATATGACAATGATATCAAAGAATGATATATAAGATGTGTAACAATAATAAAGGTTATAATAAATTATGAGTTTGTATTGTATTTAAATTGATTGATGAAGAGTAAGAATTATTTATCAGTTCTAACAATAGTCTTATATATATAATAATGCTTCATACAAATGTCAATAATCGCATAATCACATGTGCGTATATGAGTGCTTGATCATTTATATGTATGTGCATATATGCATGCTTGATTGTTTGTACGTATGTGTGTGTATGCATGCTTGATCGTTTGTATGCATGTGCGTATATGCATGCAAGTCTTGTGGTACATGAGGGTTATATGACAAGACTCTTTAAATGAGATAGGCAATCATAAGTACAGGAATAAGGTAAGCAAAACTAAGAATGATGTAGTGTAAAACAAGGTATAGGTATTTATACTATCAAGATCATAGGTTTGTAACACTATCTTCTTTTTTCAAAAATTAATGTCTGTACAGTAATGAAATCTTATATAGACTTAATTCTAAAGTAGAGGGGAAATCCATGTAGAAGTTAAATTCTATATAATCAAGATTATTTTATAAAATTAGTATCTACATAGGATATTTTTAATACAAATTGTTGTTCTATATAGAACTTCTATCTATATAGGTATGTAAAATAAAATAATAACATAAGCGAGAGCACATAAAAAAATAGCAATCAAATCAAAATAATAATTCAAAATTTAAATTTCAAAATATTCTTACTAAAAAACAATCAACACATTTCTAAAAACAAATACAAATACTAATAAAATGTTATCAAAAACAGAATTTTATTTATCAATATTATAATATCTTAGCTAATCATATTAAAAAATCTAAAATTTCTGCTTTTCTTCCTTATAAATATTGTGCTAGAAACAATCATCTTTACATAATTATATCAGATTATCAAAATTATTTTATCTATACTCAAAATAGGTGGAAGAATTATATAACTGATTTTTATAAATACTTATTCAAACTTCTAAATGAATATAACTAATATTTTTATAATAAATCGGCTAAACTGTCAATTAAACAAAAAAAAAAGGGAAATAAAAAAATTAAAAAAAGAGCAAACCAAATTATTCACTTAATTAATACAAAAATGAAAGGAGTTAAAATAATTAAAATTAAAACATCTTAAAACCATTATTCATAAAAGGGATTTATTAAATAATAAAAATGTAATAAGTAAAAGAATTAAATCATAGAATGATGCAAATATAATAATTACTAAAAAAAAGATAAAAAAAATCTATTAAAAATTATTTAATAATATTATTTTTGTTTAGTTGGTAATTTACTTTTGTTTTTCTTAATCTTCCATATTTATGTTTTGTAAATTGTAATATAATTTTCTAATAAAAGTAAATTTAAATGATTTTTAAAGATATATTATTTTCTAGAATCCAAAAATTATTTTAGGATCCATAAAATAATAACCATTATATAAAGTATTCATTTTTTTTATTAAATTTGTCGAAAATCTTTTCAAATTTATATTCAGTATAATTTTTGAGTTTTAGTTTTTCATTATTTAGATCTTCTCTTAAATTTTTTAAAACTAATTCTAAAAATAAAATATGGAATAATTAATGAATTCATATAAATTCTAGTATTTCAAATTTAAAAATATTATTGTTGAATTTTTTTATAATCATAAATAGTTTATACTTCTAGTAGTCAAATTTTTTGCTTCATCATCCTTTACATTTAATATATTTAGCAAACAAGTATACTTTATCTCCTTTTTTCAAAAATGGTACTTCCATCTTTTTCTAATTATAATAATGTAATATTTGTTCAATTATAAATTAAAAATCTTTCTAAAAGTTTTTGTAAAAATTCTTTATATTTTTAATATACTAATCTACTTTGGATATTATTTTTTTAGGTATTAAGGATAATAATATTATTATCAGATTCCATCTTCTAAGTACTTTGTAGGGGGTATATTTTGTGATTGAATATTTAGAAATATTATAAATAAATTTAAAGCTAGAAAATAATTTAACCCAGTTATTCTATGTAATGTTTAAAAAATTACATAACTATATTTTGATTGTTTGAATGATTTATTTAGTAGCTCCATCTGTTTGTGCATATCCTTTATTAATAACATTAATTTTAATTCCAATTTAATTTCTAACTGAATTCTAAAATTTACTAATAAATAAGATATTTTTATTATAAATATATTTAATTTATAAATTATATTAATTAAATATTCATTAATTATATATTAATTCCAGTTTTTATATAAACTATTTATCATATTATAATTTTAAAATAATAATTTTATTAAATTTATTCACTATTATTAAAACTTTGTTGTAGATAATATTTATAAGAAAATCTTATAAAAATAGTATTTTTTGGATGAAATCATAAGAGATAATTTAAAAAGATGTAAATAATATATTATAAAGTTATAATTTTTTATAAAATAAATATTAACTAAATTTATTTTAGTAGCATATATTACAGGTTTTAATATATTATTTAATATATTATCATATTTAAAATTAAAAATAGTTTTTGGTTAAGAGTTTTTAAATTTATTTAATTTTTAAATGTTTATGGGTAAGTGTATTATGGTGTTGTTTGATGAGTTCTTATTAAAGAACTTTGGTTGGGATGTAATAAAAATTTTTAAAAAAGATAATTCTATTTTCAATAATAAAATATTCTGGGATATTAAAATTATAAAAAAGAATTTAAATAATTATAAAATATTGTTTATAACTATTTTTCAATTCTTTGGTGAATTGATTGTCGAATATATAAGAAGTAGTATTAAAAATTCAGTTGATAGTAATATTTTTAAATAACTTTTTTTTAAAAATTGTTTTTTTATCTGGTTGTATTTTTATTATTAAGTTAGGTTTTTTATTAATAATATTTGCTCCTAAATTTTTTTTATTTTTATAATATATAATTTTTATATTATATTTATTAAAAAGTTTCTATTAGCAAACTTATCATTAGTTGAGTTTTTTGGTGGTAAAAAAAAAAATAAAATTCTTATAATCAGAATATACAATAAAAAATTTTTTTATTTGTAGGTATATTCTCCATACTTTACAAATATAAACAATTGTTATAAATTCTTTATTATGGATAGGATATCTAAATTCTATAACATCAAATTTATAAAATAAATATACAATAAAATACTATTCATTATCAAAATATAATTAACATAAACATACACCTAATGCAGCATTTAAAACATTAATTTCAATTTTAATAAGTAATTTTAGATCATATAATTGGAATATGAGTATTAAAAGAAATGATTATTTTAATATATTAAAAACATTAATCTAACTAAAAATCATATCAAATTGAATTCTAATTTTGGTAAGTTCAGTCAAGGCTACTAATATATAACTATATTATTTAATAAATTATTAGTAGTAGTTATATAATTCTAAAAAAAATTAAATATCTTTAACTATTTTAAATTCTAACCAATTTTAAATAATTTAAACTTTTTTAGGGTTTATTTTAATTCCCTTAGTTGTAATAATGGCTTTTAAGAATTTATATTTAATAATTTTAAATTCTATTTTTTTAAATTTAATTTTAAAATTATATTTATTAAGGGCTTCAAAAATTAGGATAATATATTTTCAATGTTTTTTTGGATTTTTGCTATAAATCAGTATATTATTAAGGTAAACAATACATATTTTATTAATGTAGTTTTTAAAAACATAATTTATGAAGGTCTGAAATAATGCTAGAGTATTAATCAATTTAAAAAACATGATTAGGTATTTAAATAAATTATATCTATATTTAAAAACTATTTTTCAAATATTTTTAGGTGTAATTCTAAAATTGTAATAAGCTGTAATAATATTGAGTTTAATAAATATAATCACTTTTTAAAAACAATCAAAAAATTTATTAATATATGGTAATCTGGTACAATTCTTTATAATGATATTATTAAGACTTTGATAATTTATATAAATTCATAACTTTCCATTTTTTTTAGAAACAAATAAAATAAAATGTCTTACTAAAAATTAAAAAAATCAAATATATCCTTTACATAGGTTTTCTTCAAAATATTCATATAATACTTCAAACTTTTTTTGGATATATGCATAAATAAACATAAATTTTGATATAATATTTTCTTTAAAAAATATTTTATAAGTAAATTTGTTAAATCTTAATAATACATTCTTATCAAATAACTTTTTAAAAATTTTAATCCATCTTAGAATCCATTTAAATATCTTAAATACAATATCCTTAATAATTTTTTTAACAGTTTTGTAGATGTTTTTAGTTTTAATCCATATTCATTTAAAAATATTAAGCTTATTACAAAATCAATAGTAGATCTCTTTATCAAAAAGATATTCCATTAATCATAAATGTACTTTTTTTCCTTAAAATTTAGGTTTAAAACATTTCTAAAAAATTTAACAATTACATCAAATGAATTTGATAATCTATAATCGAAAACTAATTTCAAAATCATGTTCCTATAACCAATCATATCCTAAAATGAGGTTATTGTTTTTAAAATTAAAAATATTAACTGTTTTTTTTTTCAAAATAATTATTGATGATAAGGATAATAGTAATTTCATATTTGACTGTTTCAAAAGAACTTCCTCCAAATACTATAACATTATAATAGATTAATTTAGGGTATATAAATAATATATATTTTTTAATATAATTTTTTAAAATATAAATAGTTTCTGCCCCACTATCTACAAAAACTTTAGTAAGATTTTTATTAATCATATAAAAAATATTAAAATATTGTTTAGTGATTTTATTAAATATTTTATCAAATCCTTTCTTAACAAAGCTTGAGTTAAACCATTTGAAATATGTTAAAATCCAGAACTCTTTTAATTTAAAAGTTTGTTAATGAGGTTTATAATATTTCATATAATTTCTTTATTTGTTGGTGGTTTATAAGTAATATACTAATATTTAGATAAACTAGGTAAAAATCAAATAATAAAAAAATATAATTTTTCTTATTATTCCAAAGGTATTACCAAAGCTTTAAAAAGTGAGTATACTCTTGGTAAAATGTTTAAAATTTAATAAAATCTCTCTTTTTTATATTCTCTAATAATTATCTAGTTCTATAATTGGTTTCTAATATAAATTATCCATTCTCATACATAATATTCATACATAATAAAATATCTAATATATATTATATAATTAAATTTTTATTTATATATTATATATTTTATAATATTGCTATATTATTTAGATTAAATAACTATTAATTTCAATTTTTTTATAAAAGTTTCTTTTTTTTCAATAATATTCCAATAATCATTAAAGTCTCTGGCAAGTTCTGTACCATATTTAACAATCATGGTAAAATAAATAATATATTAATAAAATTTATAAAAATTTTATCAAAATCATTCTACAAAATAGAATCCTTCCATAGAAATATTGTCTATACACTGGGTACAAACATTTTCTGATTTGTCAAAATTATAAGTTCCATATAAGTAACATCTCCAATTTTCACATTCCATAAAATATATTTCAAAAATTTATATTTTTGAGTTTTTATATTTATAAAATCCATCATTATTTTTTAGTTCTAAATACTAATTGCATCATCCTTCTAAGTATTGCTTAATTAATTCATCTTCTTTTATAAAAATTTTTTTATATAAATCATCATTTAAGATATTTTATTAACTTTCTTTATTATAAATAGCTTAAAATTATTTTTTAAAATAAATTTTAAATTAATAAAATCTAAATTCTTTAAAAATAAATCAATTTTATATTTCATCCTAATATTGGTATTCTTGTTTTAGATTATTGGTTAAATCTCAAATATATTATAAATAACATCCTAAAAAAGGGTTATTTTAAATCCAGTAATATTCTTTAATAATAAACAAATTAAATCATTTGGATAATATAATGTATTTTTGTTTTATATTTAATGTTTTAAAAATATCTTGATTAAGAAATATAGTTTTTGTTTGTTAATTTTCTTTAATTGATTCTTTAAATTAAATAGTAGTTTATAATTTTTTTTTATTTTGAGTTTATTAACTAATTTAGGTATTACTTATGGTATTGTGAATTTGTTGGAGGGTGATTTCGAAAGAGTCTTTTTTAGGAATAATTTGATTGGTGGTGATATTAAAAATTCTATCAGGTTTTTATTTTGGTTTGAATTCTTGGTATTTATCTTTATATTCAAATTCATTATAAATTTTATATTATTTGTATAATTTTTTGTAATTTATAATACAAATTTGTTTAAATTGTTATTCCTTTTGGAACTAACTTTATCTATAGTTTCTAACTATGTATCCTTCCTTATTATATTTAAAACAAATAAATTTGTTAAATTTTAAAAATTTATTATATTATAATTTATGTTAATTTTAAATAACTTTTAACTCCATAAAAGTTAATCCATAAGTAATCTTAAGAATCTATTTTTGGTTATTTCATTACTATTAATTTTAAAATTTACTATTAAATCGGGGCTATCCTTAATTTAGTCAATAATTATTTTAATTTTTTAATTTATAATAAAAGTAATTATTCTAATAAGATCATTAATTTCTAGAATTAAATTATTTTAATATTTTAAATCATAATATATTAGCTTTATTATCTTTATAAAGAGCATCATCAAATTTAATGATGAGAAATTACATTTTTTTATATATAAATTTTTTGTTAATAGTTTTTTATCATATAACTTCTTGTTTTTATTAAAGTTTAAGTTTTTTTTTAATATAGTAAAATAGTTACTTATCATTATAATTTATAAAAAAAATATATTAATCAAATTCTTAAAAATAATTTCTTGCTAATCCTTTTTATCAAAATTTATAAAATTTATAAAGGGCTTCTTTTTATTTATTCTTATATTTATAAGTTTATCTAAAAAATTTGATAAAAATAGCATAATTAGTAAAAATTAAAATAATATCAGAAATATTATAATATTATTAGTATAAAGTACTTTTGTTATATTTTTTACAATAAATATTATAAGTATTAAAAGTAGTTCCTTTAAAAAAAAAAGATACATAGCAAACTTTATATTTATTATTAAAGAAATCTTTAAATCAAAAATAAAAAATATTGCTAAACTATCTAAGAAATTAATCAAATTTCACAAGAAATCTTTTAAATTTGATTAATTCTAATAATTTAATATTACTACAAAAAATATTTTGTTGATTATTTCTATAATAAGTAGGTTTGTTGTTGTTACTAAAAATTAAATCATTATTACTAAAATCCTCATCAAGATTTTATAGTAATAGTTGATGTTTTTTGCCCTTATTTTTAAAAACAAACCTAAAATATATTTTACTCTCATATAATAATTCTAATTAACTTAATCCTAATAATCTAAAGTTTTTATTTTTGTTTATAAAAATATATTCTTCAGCTACTATATAAATTCTAATATAAATATAAATAATTATTATAATTTATTTTAATATCTATATTATAACTTCTAAATTTTTTGAATATCTAGAATTATCTATGAATATAATATTTGTAGATTCTTCCTCAAATTCTTCTATTAATATGACTAACTTTTCATTTACTTAAATACCAATATTAATGTATAATTTATCATTTTTCCAAAAGATGTCGTTTTTTTTGTTTGGTAAGTTTATAATTAATTCTAATTTTGGTAAAAATGATACTTCTCTTAATTGTTTTTTAAAATATTTATTAATTTAATTAATTCAATAGGCAATAAATTTACTAGGATATAAGAATACATTATAAAAAAATGCGCAGTCTTTTTTATCATCTATTATTTCATATTCTAATACAATAAAATCTTTAAAATCAAATTCCATTATCAACATACATATACTTCTCCATCAGATTTAAATAAGATCAATCAAAATATTACACTTCAATCAAGTCCGTCTAACCAAACACTAATCTTTTATTTTAAAATACCAAATTCTCAGAACTTATGGAGTATATATGATAATAATATCAAAAAATAATATATAAAATATATAACAATAATAAAAATTATAATAAACTATAAATCTATATTGTATTTAAATTAACCAATAAAGAGTAAGAACTATTTATCAATCCTAACAATAGTTTTATATACATAATGATGCTTCATATAAATATCAATGATTGTATGATTATATGTGTGTGTATAAGTGCTTGATTATTTGTATGTATGTGCATGTATGCATACTTGATTGTTTGTATGCATGTGCGTGTATGCATGCTTAATCGTTTGTACGCATGTGCATGTATGCATGCAAGTCTTGTAGTATATGAGGATTATGTGACAGGGCTCTTTGAATGAGACAGGCAATCGTAAGTACAGGAATGAGGTAAGCAAAACTGAGAACGATGTAGCGTAAAACAAGGTACAGGTATTTGTGCTGTCAAGACCATAGGTCTGTGACAATTTATTATATCAATTTTTATATTTTATTGTTTTATAATTATATTAATTTAATATTTTAAGATGTTTTCTGGATCTAGCTTGAAAATAACTAAAAAAAAAGATGTATTAGAAGAAATGATTGAAATATAAATTGTTACTTTAAGTTTTATAATATCCCAGAGTCCCAGACTAAAACCCTTCTTATTATATTCAAACAATTAAAAATTAGCAATATATTAGCTATTATATTTATTAATAAAATCAAATTTCCTAATTTTAAATTATTTAATAGTAGTAAGCTTTATGTCACAGTTCGTGATGTGGTATATATATACGTAGTGGTGTGAAACTACAGTTAGTCGGTAGTTTCCGGTGGCTTTTTAGCGTAACGGATATATACACCACTATATCGTTACACTTTATTAGCTAAAAAACTTTTTCAAAACTCTAAATAATAAATATAAAAGAAAACCTGTGAAATTTGAGAAGCTTCCTCTACTTCTATCCTATAGTAGTGTGCTAATGGAGAAAAGCACCCTACAACAAGAGGCTGCAGCACATGGGTTGTATGGGAAGGCAAGCACATCGGCAATATGTTGTTGTCATGGTAAAATCCTAGGAAATTTCCAGTTAGATGGCTTGAGTGGCCATCCAGAATTAGAAGCCTGGTGTGTCCTCGACAGGCTCGTTGCTTTTGCGGGTGGAATACCTTGCTTATCCACTCAAATCCTAGCTCGTGATCGGTATATCCATTTGGGCCGGTTGCAAATATAGATCCATCCATAGATTTCTTTATATCCAGAGGAAACCAATTGTCACGATGTGTTTTTGCACTCTATATAATAAATGGAGCAATAATATCACTCGTACTATTGATACGCTCTATAATAGCTACCGACTCTCTATCCCCTGGCTGTTTCCTATATTTGATAATAGAACTTGAAGGAATAAGGACTCTCGCTTTCTTAGAGATACCTAGCATACAGCCCTTCTCATCCATATTGTATATATTGCTATCCAAAATCCGATACTCCTCGATAACCTTTTTAAAAAGACTAAACCATTCCTCCATACCGGCCATAGTCACGTTCTCCCATCGATCCTTATCTATATTCTGGCTGATAACCACCTTAATCTCTGGGTGGCGGTCAACAAAGCGTGTTGCCCAATTATGCCCTAGTTCAGGTAATGATGGATCCCGATTGCGTCGTATATGATTTGCCATTTCTCGGAGCCTAGAAGGTCGCGCAGGAATCCCTAAACGATGAAGTTTAAGAATCCAATTAATTAGGCTTTCCTCCTTTGGAAGCATGGCTAGCCGGGTTTTAGAGCCTTGTTTTTTTGTCTTTCTTCCATCAACACTGTGATAGACTGTCGACGCAGGAACTTCGAGTGCCTTTGCTGCAGCATTTAGTGAAGGGAAATGGCCTAGAGCGTGACCTTCAATTGCTCTTTGAACAAGGGTTTCATGGGATGGAGCTTCTAAATTGGCCATATTGGCTGTTGGTGTTGATAAAACTTGTTGTTGATGTTTACGTGTTTTAGTTTCTCGGTGAGTGGTGATTCTCGCTTAGTGGGTACACCTCTTAGTAGAAACTGGAGAAATCTTGCGGCTAAAGTCAAGGAAGGTTCGTGTACGCAGGTAATATCACTGCATTTATCGTTCTGAGAGGAGAATGCGGGGTTTGCAGCAGACTTTTTAGCTCGGCTGTAATTTAGCACTGTAAAAGCTTGGCATTCGCACTCAGTGTGGTTTCTCGATAAGATTATCGCGATAAGAACCGATAATTATCGTTGTCGGGCCAATCGATTATCAAGCCGATAATTATCGATAATTAGCGAATTGCCAAGATAAATCTGTCGTCTACGGCTAATTCTCTAGAAACATTTCCTTAGCATTCATTCGTATTTTATCGCAACTCGTTACGAACTATAAAAGTGCCAGCGCATCAATAGAGCTTCTTGCAACCCACCTTACCCTTTTAAGTAAGTCTAACTAAATCAGGCCTAGCAGACCTCCAAACCTTAAAATTCCCGTGCAAAGGACAGGGGTCCCTAATTACAACGCCTTGTGGTGTTGAAATTGTACAGTTGAAGGGCTGCAGCATTTAACTCTGGCTCTCCCACCTCCCTTTTCCTTCACAAATCCTTCTCGTGAAAGGGCAACGAAAAGAGATCGGCGACTGATTGCGGTGACTGTATAATGGCTAAGACGTCAGCAAAATCGTTTATCTGGCTTTTTGCCGATGATGGGGATGTGCTGACGAGATATTTCAGGACATATTTCAGGCAAGACTTTTGGGCTATCGCTGCCGACAAGTTACGCGCCGAGGACGACGTGGATCTAGACTTCGGTAGTCTTAACCCTCTCACTATCTTGGAGGAGACGAAGAATGCTGCGGAAGCGAAGCAAACCAAGTACATGAACAATCGCTTGAAGGCAACCATTCACGGAAAAGATGTCTTATTCCGTGACGTCGTCAGCAAGATCCTCTCGGGGATCCAGAATTTTCAAAAGGTCGGCGATATCATCGCCTCCTTCGATGCCAGCGGGCACGCTGCGCTTCCGTGGGCTGGAGTCAAGTTTTTCTTGCAGGTTGAGTTTTTGAGATGATCGCAATCCAAAATGGCAAAACCACTAGCTGATCACGAGTGTAGCTGGCCACAAACGAGGATAACCACTTTGGCATAGTGCTCAATGGCATGGCGACAATGGCCGACGTCATCAGCTACTACAAAACATTTGAAGCTCTATATCTCCAGAGCACATCGGCTGTGGTAAAAGATCTCGAAACGGCCCTCGTCAAAACGTATTCCAAGGTTCTGGTGTTCTTGTCCAACGCAGGGAAATTTTACGGTGGAAGTAAAATCAGTAGGTAATAATCTGTGCCTTGTTTAGATTAGGTCGGGTTCGGCTAACAAGGGTTCAGAGGGCAAGCTAAAGGGCATGATGCAATTCGGCGAAAGCGAGTTTAGTGTGATCATCGATGGCGTGGAGAAGGATAAGATTCATATCAACCGCTTGGCTCAGTTTATTGACAGAGAAGGTAGGCTGGCTTTCACACTCGAATCAAGTTTTTACTTTGGAACTGATCTTCCATTTACCCACTTAAGATGCAAAATTGATGGCTAGCGGAATCGGGACTATAAGCTCAGGTACGCAAATACTTCTTTTTCCAGATTCCGCTTGTGCAAATGTGAGAGATTAATGACGGGCGGGTATAGTGAATATGAAAATACACGAACAGCTGAAGCAGCTCCTCAACGGCTGGGAGGTCTCCATGAATCGTATAGAAGCGGGGATGTCAACCCTACTTGATCATGCTAAAAGTGAGGATATTCAATCCAAACCCTGCTGGCGTAGCACTATAAAGTTTTACTAAGCTGCTTCAGGCATAAACCGACGAGACATCCTAAATTGGCTCTCCACAGCCAACTATGAAGGGTATCACCATGCTATAAGTAGTCGTCGTCTGCATAACTCAGGATTATGGCTCTTGAAAAACCCCGATTTTTTGAAGTGGAGGGAGTCAAGGGAGTCATCAATTTTGTGGCTGCATGGAATGGGTAGGCTTGTTAGACCCGTTTCACTCTTAATGAATGCTGACACTGTTTCTATCTTCAGCGGGTTCAGGCAAGAGCACACTCGTGTAAGACCTATATTGGCTTTTATGCGACCCCTCCCAAGGCTAACCGATACACAGATCGTTAGTTATTGACTACTTCTCCAATGGAAGTTGGATAGATAGCGAGGATGAGCCACTATTATTCTTTTATTGCAAACGCGGCACGGAACCACAAAACCCCGAGGAGGTCCTCCGAAGCATTGTCAGGCAGCTCTGTTACTCGAAACCCAGCCTGGAGATCAGAGAGCCGGTGCAAAAGAAGTACGATGAGGCCGATGGCCAAAAGCTATCTCTAGACGAGAGCGCGGGCCTGATCGCCGAACTTATCAAGATCCATCAGTCCGTTACCATTGTCATCGATGCATTGGATGAATGCGACGGGAAGAAACTTTCATCTCTACTGG
This sequence comes from Dactylellina drechsleri, assembly GCA_036971345.1. Lineage (NCBI taxonomy): Eukaryota > Fungi > Ascomycota > Orbiliomycetes > Orbiliales > Orbiliaceae > Dactylellina > Dactylellina drechsleri. The sequence goes on from JAJTUB010000008.1 coordinate 83,730, forward strand.
AGAAACTCACAAATATCATGGATAATCCGTCAAGCATTGTCAAAATCTTTATCTCGAGTCGGGAAGATAAAGGTATTGAGTTGATGTTGAACGGCCTACCGAACCTGTACATTAAGGCCAAGGATAATAATGACGATATTGTACGCTTTGTCCACCATGAAATGGAGAAGAATGGAAAGAAACTGCTGATGGGGAAAGCCTCTGAAACATTGAAAAAACTCATCATCAAAACCCTCACCGAACGAGCTGGAGGGATGTGAGTCTTTCTTTCTTTCTCCATGCTGCCTTTTGCGTCAATGTTGACCGCCTGTGATTCATTTACTAAAGTACGCGTGACTTTTAGGTTTAGCTTGGTCCACGCCCAGCTGCAGATGTTATTTGATCTGACGAATGTGGTGGTTGAGAGCGACGTCCATCGAGCCCTCCATGACCTCCCGGCAGAATTATCCGATACTTACTCTCAAATCTATGAACGGCAGATCGAGAATAACAACTCTAAATATCCTAGCAGAGTCGCAGCGGAACGGGCACTAAAATTATTATTCTGCGGGCTGGGACAGCTGCCCACTCGCGAGTTTCTTGCGGCCGTGTCTTTCGACCATGATGAGGAATCACCACCTCTCGAAGTAGAGCAGTTGATCTCCTTGTGCTGTAATCTCCTTGTGTGGGATTGTGATTTGGACGCCTTTCGATTTATTCATCTCACGGTGCGAGAATACCTTGAAAAGCGACCTAATTATACAATCGAGGCACACGCAGCCGTTACCGAAGCATGCCTCCCTGAACTTAACCGCCATGCTAGACGACCCTTTAAACTCAAGTTTCCCGCCCTGAGTTTTCACGATTATGCTTGTCTTTACTGGCCCACGCACTGCAGCGTTGGAAGCGAGCAAGGAACGGGTAGACTTACAGACAAACTAAAGAGATTCCTGTTTCGGGGCCGCGATACGGCTCCATTATTCACAAAATGGATATCAGCTGTTGAAGACCTGACTCAATTTCTCTCAACAAACTACAAGCCTGAACTAGTTATATTTAAAGAAACATGTAGTTCGCCGCCGACACCTCTCTTTCTAGCTTGTGCCTTTGGGCTGCCTTGGATCTTAGATCACTTCAGTAATTCTAAGAGTATTCTTTGGAATCAACAAAATGTCTATAAGGATTTAGCCATCCATGTTGCGGCGAGGTGGGGGCAGAAGGCTGTGGTGGAGAAGCTGCTGGCTTGTGAAGACGCCAATGTGGACCTTGCGGGCGGGGATGGTCGGACGCCGCTGTCGTTGGCTGCAGAGAACGGGCACATCAAGGTGGTGCAGATGTTACTCGACCACGGTGCAAACGTCGAGATAGGAGATACTTATCGGGGCGAGACTTCCGTGAATGCCCTCTTCGGGGCGGCATACCAAGGCCATGACAGTACCGTTTCTCTACTTGTCGACTATGGCGCGGATTTCAGAAACCAAATGGATGATGGACGTACCCCCTTTCTCGTGGCGTGCCAGCGAGGTCATGCACGAATTGCAGATTATTTAGTAAAACAGGGAGCAGAGTTCTGGGACGATGAGGAAGGGACGACAGTCAGAGACAAACAGGGATATAGCGCAATTCACCACGCTGCCGCGGGTAATTCTGATTCTATACTTCGTAACGTGCTGAAGTGGGGAGATGTCATGGTCAATGACCAAACTTTGGAAGGTTTCACAGCTCTCCATCTTGCTGTACGACGATGCAAAATTGAATCTGTCAAAGTTCTTCTCGATGCCAGAGCTGAACCGAACATTGTGGCATATTCCGGAAAGACTGCTCTCGATTTCGCGCTTGAGATACAGTCAGGACCTATCATTGGATTGCTTCTGTCCCACAACGCGCTATCCGGGATATCGTGGGACTTGGGCTCTGAAGATATTCAGCAATGGACCAAACATGGTTGGTTTCTGAGGCTGGAGAAAGCTTTGATGAACAGCGAACAAGTTGCTTCGTCCAACTCTCTTGAGGCTGGCTGGACTCTAATTACTAGTCGCCTGGACGATGAATTTGCTGTAGACCAGTACTCCCCTGATATACCCTGTCTTGAAGTTACAGTTAAGAGCAGTCTGCCGGGACCCGTGCGCAAGATAGTATTTCGCACACGATCCCGCGACCAAGGTATCTATTTCTCTCGTAGTTCTTTGGAAGGTTGAAGCCAAGCGCTAATACAATCCTTTTTTAGGCTTTTGTGACTTTGGGAAGGAGTATAAGGGGTCTTATGATGAGAGCTGGACCTGGTTTGATGCAGGAATCCGGCTCCAGCAAAGCTCTGATTTGAAGATATTGGGTCAAGAAGACCAATCCCCCTGCCCCAAACGTCGACTTATACAGAAGAATGCCCGGGCTATAGATGAGTATCGGCTTCATACTAATATATGGGACTACAGAAATGCAGATCCGGAATTGAGGGAATGGATGAGTCTTATTGGACCAGGGGATGTGTTACAAGTTTTTGCCAAGGCAGATGGTCAAGCGTGGGTAAACTATGTGGATATGGTCGAGGTAGAACTTTACTGTGAAACTGCTAAGGGCGATAAGTAATGTTATAGTGTTGCAGATTGGTTAACTGAAAATGGCACGTACTGATTGAATTGCTTTCGATTGCTTGATCTTCTTCAACTGCTCGACTTCAAAGGGTCTATATATACATGAATGATTGAGGCTCTAGCCCCTATACTCCATGAAACAGTAGTGTCCGATAACTAGTTCATATCTATTTCCACAGTGTAAGACCATTGTCTGATAGTCAGTCTTCTAAACACTCAGTCTCCCAAACACTCAGCTGTTTCGTCTACACCGTCAGGTGGCCATATGACCCAGTCACATGACTGTTTGGTAACCTGTCGCTACTATTTCCAACACTCCCACTCGATAGGTGACGTATCTTCAAACTATCGATTTCCAGTTCCCAGCGCGGCGCTGCCTTCTAGTAGCCTCCTAGCTAGTCTTATTAAAACCTTCCTATATTGTCAAAACCTTTATAGGATAAAAAGCTTATCTATAGGGTAGGAAAGAGTGCTAGTGCATGCCTATACCTACGGTATGTATTGGAAATTGAACTGAGATTTTGGCACGAGACTCTATTGTTCTCATAGAATTGCTTGTATATTGCTATCATACTATATGACAGAGGGCAGCATACTGCCCTTTTATCCTTCATCTCTCCCACTATACACATGAAGCTGGCTATTGCACCATTGGCATGTCAAGCTGAACAGACATCAGCTTGACCAAATAGTAGCAGCAATCTGGCATGTTCTCTGGCTAGCCATATATAGCATATGGCGAGCCTTAGCCTCTGGCGTGCATCGCTCTAGCGTGCATCGCTCTGGCGTGCATCGTTCACGTGACTAAGCCTCCCACGTGACACGAGCTATCAACAACTGACCAATGGTGAAGCCTAGCGCTTGTAGTTCCAACAGTACGGCGTTGGTAGGTTGGTGCCGGTAGTAGTTTTGTAAGGACATCCGCAGTTATTTTTATAGCCTGGTTGTCTAGTTGTTAACCAGCTCGCGGATATAGTAGTACTTGATATCTATGTGCTTACTTCGATTATAGTATCGTGGATTCTCTACAAGTTGGATTACTCCCTAATTATCCTTATATAGAACCTTGCAATTGTCTAGTTCATACACGATATCCTTTAGAAGCAGCTTGTCTACTTCTCCCACTATCCCCTACAAGGGTAGCTCCTTCAGCAGGCGCTGTAGTAGGATCCAGAGAGGGAGCACGTCTGGCGATTCGGAACCATTCTTTCCGGTCGTACCGAAATCAGGGCAATATCAAAGTGGATTCCTTCGGTGCCCTGGTGGTCTATATTAAATTCGGACATTGAAGGGCCTTTTAATATTGCGGCGTGTCGCCGTCACTTCTCCTTTGTATGATACGACCTGTGGTAGCCTCGCGATGCGTTGTCGATATACGGAATCTTCAAATATAAACACCTAAAAAAGGTAATTTTCTATGAAGCAAAAGGGAAAGGGCGACTGCAGTATGGGCGGCAAGGCTTCACAATATCGACTCCGGATAGGCGAGTCGTGGCATGCAGATCGATTCGGTTATAGTATGCGTGCTTAGCAGCTTAGAGCTGTATTCGTTTCTGATTCGCTGGCACCACTTACAGATGCACTCTAGCTTGTCCGTCTTATGGCAGGCATCATCCTAATCCATAGCTTGGATCTTCGGCGGCCTCCTCAACGAACTTTACCATGCGTCACCATGCTTGTTTTTGAGCGCGAGGCTACCACAGGTATCGGTAAGACCCTGAGTCAGCAGAGCATTGCGTTTCTGGTGCTTCTTGGATGGTGGTAGATCATTCGATACCGATGCTCCTTGCAATAATAGACACTAGCGATACCAGTCGGCCATTGAGCTAGTCGGCCATTGAGTTACCAAGGATATTTCCATTCCGATATATCTCTCGCCGGGCCAATCTCATTTCATCATTTCTGACCTAGCACATACACTGGTCTCGGCCTTAGACAGGAAAAGAATACAAAGGAATTATTTCTCATTTGCGAAGCCATATTTCGTGAGGTAGGTTTTCACTTTACTACCTAACAAAAAGCAGCTTAACCTTGCAAGCAGTCTTTTATATTCACATTGAGGTATCAAACACCAACCTCTCAGAATTTGACGCGGTGACACGATTCCTACTCTTGATTCAAGGAATGCTTGATAATTGATTGTGATTGTTGGAATGTTGAGGTCCTTCACGTTTCTTAGCCCACTGTAGCATGTATCAGAAATCTCATATCTCACATTTGTTCCACCACTCATCAAAACTTTGCAACAGAAACACACATTTCTAATACGCGCTATAGATTGTATTTATTACCGTAAATACTCATACAGTATTTGGCACTATAAATTTACCATCGAAGGTCCGATCACACACCCCTAACTCACCTTTGGTATTAAAAATTCGCAACAAACGGCTATTACAATGTACAAAAAAGGGGTGACCTGCTTACAAAATAAGGCTAGTAAAGTGTCACGAGCCGGGTGAAGCTCTAGAAAGGCGGAAGCACGGATTGATAGGAGAGACGATATGGACAGATGACTAGCCTGGATAAAGATAGATTGTACGATAGTCTAGCTTAATGACCATACGACAATAGATAATAAACAATCTGTGGTTAACAATATAATTGATAAGGGGGTGACACTGGTAGGTGAAGGCTTGCTTCTTAACGACTATCTTCATAGACCGGTGGCGAGAGACTGGCCTATTTATGCAGCGCGGCGCTGACTTTTTAGTCACTGACCCGCAAGCTTCAGCTTCAGGCCGCGACGCTTCCCTGACGGTCCTAGTCTGAGGCTGCCACCCAACTACCGAAGGAGGCCTTTGCGGAGTCCATCAATCATTATAAGAAATAATTACAACATCTAACTCTGTTATATAAAAGGGTAGGCTCCTCGTTACCCCCTAGACCCCGTCATCTTTATATATATGTACTAATATCATCAAATATTCCCTCATTCCCAACACCAGTTTACGCCAAGAAATGGTCAGTATGCTAACTTACTCTAGAAAACACATGTAAAGATATCGCCACCCGTTCTTCTGTACCTTCTATTGGCAAGAGAGGGGCGAAGTACACCCTCAATGCACGTAATTCTACAGAAACTCGGGAACTGGTGACACCCTGGGCGATACTCGGATGCAGCCAGCTTTTTATTAGTCGTCGTTGGTAAATCAAGCATATAATTATAAATAGTGTATAAGCCTGTAGCCTGTTGTGAAGGGCATGTAAAGGAAATTTAATTTGGACAGATGATGATGGTCTTAGTTAGGTGAAAATAATAAGCTATGATAGGAGGTAGGAGGAAGAGTAGTCTAATATATTTATTGAATTAGTCAATTATTTTAAGCTGATTTAGTCTTGTGTATTATAACACTATTATCTTTGGATAAAAGGATAACTCCAGGAAATCTATTGTGAAATTTTATGTTAGTAACTTAGTAAGAGGGAGTTAATATTAAAGGTTAACTTATGAAGAAAATTATTTAGTTAGGTATATAATATTATGAGGTCTAGTAATGGTATGTGTTGCAATAGGTCATGCGCTTTTTCAAAATGTGTGTTGGCAGAGGCGAGGTTTTTTGCTACTTAGATAAGTTGTTTTTTATTTTTGATAGTTTATTTAATTGGTGGAAAGTTAATTTCAATAAATGTAATTTTCTTTCCCGTAGCTGGTATCAAGAATTTGTTGTTTTGAAGAAGCGCGTAGAGGGGGCTTTGCGACAAAAGGATCGAATGTTCGGGGGTTTGTGGGAGACAGATATGCCTTCGGATCTCTTAGCTTTTGCTTTGTTGATGGTGGGGTAGAAGATCCAGATCGAGAAGATGGTTTTGTTGAAAGGTCTGATGTTTCAGAGCTTGGGGAGGGAGAACCGCCGATATTTAGGTCTATTACCATAATGCCATCCGCGTTGTTCCCGAAATCTGCATCGCAGATTTCTGCGACGCTCACGGGATCGGGTTGTCGATAACGAGAAAATGCCCAGTTCACGTGCTTTACTAAGCCGCGAGCATAACCCTCAGCACCTTGAGCGGCTGCATAAATGGTGGCTCTTGGGGATGTGGCTCTTGGGGATGTCGTGGTGCAAAGCATGTTGACCGGGGTAGATGAGGTGGATGTTTGTTGTGAGGTGGGTGGTGCGAGAAAGAAGAATTCGGAAGACGAGCTGTTAGAGATGACGGAGTGTGGGGAGTATCCGTGGAAACGGTGACGGTTTGTTGCAAGTGAGGAAGAGATGAAAGGTGCCGAGGATCGAAGTCCCGGCTATTTAAACTCTGGCGGAAGCCCCATACAATGCCCTCACCTCTCCTCAACGCCTAAAAGGATACCGAAAATGCAGGAGCCCCGCTGGTTTGGATGCTTACCCTTATTTCTTTCAGTGACACAATATTCATTCCCTGCTTTTCGCCCTTGCCTGAACTTCCTCACCCAAAACGCAACGGAATGCAACCTCCGACAACGATCAACGATCAATATCGAGAGCTCACAAATGGTGACCCCGCGTGTAATGAATTCCAATGGGTAACGTTCCTAACGGGCCTACGGGACGCATCAGTCAAACGGGACAGCGATTCCACACCAAAACCTAACAGTCCCCCCTTGGCTTCTGATTTTTAAAAATCTACCAAAAAAAAAACACGTAATTTTTATTTTAAAAAATAATAAAAAATATGTCAAAAATCATAAACGTATAATTTCAAATTAATATTAATTTTAATTTTTAATAATAGATTTTCATCAAATCATATGCATCTAAAAATCTCACATACAAAATTTTGTGTTTTTTGTATGGTAAATAGCCTATAACTCAATAATTTGATGAAAACTTATTATTAATAACTAAAATTAATATCAAATAAAATCTATACATTTGTAAACTTTGGTGTAATTTTTATTAATTTTTAAATAGAAACTGGAAAAGATATATAGTAATTGATATCACTTACTTTTGTCGATTTTTGGTGTGTTTTGGGTGTCCCGTTTGACCAGTGGTTTGTCCCGCAGGCCCGTGAGGTACGTGAGTGCGACAGGCGAAGCTGGGGATGTCTGTTCAGCAACGCCTCTCCACCTTTAGCTACTGAGAATAAATGCAGCCTCTACAACCTTTGATTTAGTAGTGGCGCTTTATAATAAATGTTTCATTTTAGTACTTAGCTTAGGTATTGAGAGTTTCCTTTTTTCCCCCTTCTGATCTATGCTTATTGCATACATCTTGAAATTCAAAATGTTCTTCAAGCTTCCCCGAAATGCGAAGTTGTTGTTGAAGGTTTTCCTTTCCAGCATTCTAGACAAAACTCTTCAAGACCCAAGAGACAGCTCTCTCGGAAAGAATGCACAGCTAAGTTAAAATCTTCCGATATCCAATGAAGTTAGAATATAAAATGGAAAATAGCTTTGATGTGTCGCAGGTCAGAATTCCAACAGAAAACCCGGCCGAAATGCAAGAGAACATGCCACGTTTAGAGTCTTGCAAAATACAAAGAATGTCTTCTTTACCCAGACACCTGCTTTATACACACCTATGGAAGCGTTCAGAAATGGAAATAATGGACGGTATTATGTCTATAGAACAAGTAATATGTTTCGCTAATCAAGAGGAGGATTGGCTGACTCTGCAGATCAGATCTATTATAAGGAATTACTATAACTCGTTAGTATATGTATAAGTACTTGAGTACTCACCTACAGGAAGAAAAGTATACATTTATATATGGTAAGCGATTGCTATCTTTGCAATGATTATTTTGTGTGATGGTTTACTCGCCCTCGTACGTTTTGGGTAAGACTTGACTCTTCACTTGTTAAATGCATGCGGACGGTTTATTCACAATCATTGATGAGATGCTTGTCAAAGTTATCGTACAGCTCGCTCAATACAATTTAAGATATATGTCACGATCATGGGAGCAATAATTATGGGGTTACGCAAATTTTGAATATCATTTTATATATAAAGTTATGTATATATATTCAGTTGCTACTCAATCTGATCCGTGAACTCTTACATGAGACTCAATTTTTATAATTCTACAATATTTTCAGTAGTTTCCTTCCCTGAAAAAAGAAGAATTAAGCGGCAAAGTAGTAGGCGCGTGGCGGATTTCGCTTGTATCGCTTATATCCGTATCCGTTATCGTCAGTGCTAGCAGAGGTTGTGGCGGCTGCGGGGCTGCTGCTTGTGGTAGATGAGTTGCTTTCAACTGAAGCCCCACCGGTTGGGTTTGGAGAGCCCCCGCTTGTGCTTGGGGAGCCACTGCTGGCTGAAGAGCTTGGGGAACCGCCGTTATTAAGGGTGCCGCCATATGGGCTCACGGTAGGGTTAACATTGCTGGTAACCTTGCCAGCGGCGGTCTTGTAATCGTCGACGGTGTGATCGGTAGGTGGGTTGATGACACCAACCATACCAATTTGACAATGGCTTCCAGCAGAGCAGTAGAACCAGATTGGTTGCGTATCGTTGACAAGAACACTAAAAGTTGTGAACTAAAAATCAAGAATCATCAGAATAAAAATCTTTCATAATAATAAGGATGAGTATATTCTTACTGGAGCGCTATCAGCTGAGACTGGGACGAAACCAGAGTAGAAGCCGTTATCCATTGGGCTACAAGGAGTATCGAAAGTTCCACGAACAACGGAGTGCTCCTTTGGATGGAATTCGAAAACAACAACATCACCGGGATTAGCTGGGACGCTAGATGGGGTAAAAGCTGGCGTTCCACCAACAGCCGTAGCTTTGATAGTGATAGTGTTGCCGGTAGCTGCTGGCGAAGACGGGGAACCGGCCGAGGAGGAGGTAGTTCCAGGGCTAGTGGGTTGATCGGTTGCGGATGACTCCGAAGCAACGGTAGCACCGGTCGAAGCTGGGCTTCCGGGGCTCGTAGATGCACCTGTGGCAGCTGGGCTTCCAGGGCTGGTAGAATCGCCAGTGGCACCAGTCGAAGTTGGGCTTCCAGGGCTAGTAGAATCGCCAGTGGCGGCTGGGCTAGTAGGTGCATCCGTTGCGGGTGGTTCTGATTCAACATCTGCGCTCGAATCTGCGGGTGTAGAAGCTGCACCTGGTGCTGTTGTTGTAACAGTGGTTGGTGCCGTAACAGTAACAGTGTTACCGGGTCCTGTCACGGTTGCGGTTGCGGTTGCTGTCACGGTGACTGTTGAAACATTCGTCTGAACCGCAGTCGCAGTCTTTGTGAGAGTCTTTTCCTTGATGATAGTCTTGTTCTTAATGGTAGTATTGTATTTCGTCGACCATTTAGTAGTCGGCTTGCAATTCCCATCTAGGCGTGGTGGGGAGCCATCGTTGGGAGGATGACCATTCATGTACTTTGCCATAGTCTTTGGCCCGCTATTATGAGTAGTAGAATTAGAAGAATAAGACTTGGTCCAAGATTTGGTCATGCTCTTGTGTTCATCCTTCTTATAATCGCCGGCCAAAGCAGAACTAGTTTATAAACGTTAGCCAGAAGCTCAGCTAAAATCAAAACATCAAAAGAAGGCATATCATTCAAAACCACAGACTTATACATACCCAGCGAGCAATGCTGTGACGACAGCTGTTTTAATCTGCATTTTGATGAAAAGAACGTATGAACGATAATCAAAGGAGTGTATCGAAGTAGAAACTACAAAAGAGTGTCTAAAAGCTTATGCAATTCGCAAAGCCTAAGGAGTGACCGCTGGAAAATGGACCTGATGCTGGCTGGCTGACTAGCAATGCAAATTAACAATACAACCCAGGAGGGTCGTCGGCAATATATAGATGCACAAGCTGGCCTCAACCGATTAATATGGACATATTTGATCATCGAGCTAGGCTCGCCGAGCGTAATGTAAGCGTGAGTAGGGAAGTAATAAACCCCATAGAATTGGGTTATTGGGACTCGAAGCAGCAGCAGTAAGCCGGGTGTGTTCAAACCGGAAAGCTTAGACGCTGAACGAGGATGCTTCGAGTTCAATCCACCAAATTGGCGGCGTGGTGTTGCACTGTCGCATTGCGCCAAAGCACTGTTCAGCTCGCCTGCACCCGCCAAACCCGGCTGTTGTTGCTTGGACGGCTCCTATCCGAGCTTCCCGGGCTACTCCTAGCCGATGCTATAGGTTTACATGTACATACATGTATAATATGAACGCTATACTTTCCCACATGTCAGCCATTTCGTCATTGGCATTTTATAATACGAAAACTAGTTGCGGCTTCCGTTTTCTAGTTCGGTTGTTCTGTTTCGATGTGCTGATTTGGTCCAGTTGCATCCGGCAGATGGACGACGGAACGCGAAACCGGTCTGTTCAACGCGTGATGGAGCTTCTCCATTTCCAAGAGGCAGTGATACCCCAGAACTACAAGGTGAACCTCTATTGGAGGACCTGCACCGGCCAAGGACAATGTAGCTTAGGTATTGTGGCGAGAGAGAGAGGCTTTCTTGGTAGAATTTCTAAATTTTGAGGTCGTCTGAGTGAAGGAAAGAGAGACGTTCGCGAACGCACACCCAAGTTGCTTCACAAACAAAAACAAAGTACAAGAATTGCGGGCGCACACACCGGCCAAGATTCGATGAACACAGTCGATCCCAATCCTACAGGCTACTTGAACGTCAATTGTATTCATTAGGCGAGAGAGAATTGTTATTTAAAAACTTTATTTTATTGGCTTGGTACTTTAGTACCACGTGAGTACCTAAACACTTTTGCAATTTTGGTATCTATGTGTCCTTCGCCTAAACGATTGCATTGCATTGTCGTCGAAATACTTCAAGTGACCATTTATATACGCTATGCACACATATGCAGCTCGCAATATTACTAATTGCATGGTGCTTAAGCTAATATACGGTAGCGGGCCCTCCCGCTATCCGGCCTATAGCTGAAGCGGTTATTCTTCACGCCCCGAGCGTCTTGTTGACAGGTCGAGGGAAAGGGAATCCTTCAATACTCTGGCCGTATTTGGCGACAGTATAAGCGATCGATCTGGCACCTATCAGGAACGCCTCATAATTTAGATTATCGATCGTGTCACAAGCTTGGTGGTAGCAAGCGTCGTAAGGTTCGCCCACTTTTCCACCAAAAAGCTTTGCCTCCTCCTTAGTTTTGTTGGCTTCGGCACCTGAAAATAAACCACTCGCAGGAATCCCTCGGTCTAAGAATCCAGCATAGTCGGAACGACCATCGAGTCTGGTGGAAATAGATGGCATTTTGACATCATCTTTAAGAAAGTCAAATAACGTTTGTGCGATCATATCGCTCCCAGCCTTGCGGCGTCTGTTTTGAAAGGGAAATCGACGCTTTTGTAGACACTGTAAATCTAGATTCGAATCGATTCGAAATATTAGACACTACTAGCCCATCGACATCACAATCTTAGGAGTTTTGATATTGCAGTGACAACAACTTACATAATTGGGAGAAGCCAGCATGTCGAAATCCACATTCATGACAATTTTTGCGGCATCACTCTCCGAAAGATGCTCTGTATAGTATGTGGATCCAAGCAATCCTTCTTCCTCCCCATTCCAAAAGCAGAACTGGATGGCGTTGTTGACAGAAAACTGAGATAGCGCCTTCGCAACCTCGAGCTGTGCAATCATACCAGATCCGTTATCATTTATACCAGGTCCTTCTCTCACTGAGTCGGTGTGCGCTCCGAAGTTGATAATCGCGTTTTGGTTCCCGCCTTTCGTCGTAGCAATGATATTCGCTATATGGAAGACTTGTTCGTGGTACCGATTTGTGATAGTTACATTGCCTTTAGAGAAAGGATTTCCCTTGAGTTGATATTTATCAACGAGCACTTGCCCTTCGGTGTGCCCAATAACGGTTGAAACGATAAAGTTAGTTGGATCAAACCCTGAGGGCGGTGCTGCCCAAACCGTCGAATACGCTCCACTAATATCCTTAAGGAGCTCCGGATCCGTATCCCACAAAATTAAACCAGTAGCTCCAGCGCCTCCCGCAAGTATCATTCTATCGCCAACAGCGCAATCTCCACCTCGAGTGACCAATACAATTTTACGGCTCACGTCGATGTTGGTCGTATAGTCAGTCTAAAGAGATACGTTAGATCAATACCCAACCGTTTTGGCCTATGAATGCCCAAGAGATAAACTAATTCACTTACAGCGTTACAACCAAAATTTGGGACCAAAACAACTGGTGTGGTAACCGTTCTATTGCCGTTCAACCAAACCTTTCCAACTTCTTTCTGAGCAATTCCATCCACGGTTATCGAAATTTCATCATCAATAAGGCTTGTATAATTGACTATGAATGAAAAGTCGGTTAATCTTCCCTCTCGCGGCTATACTATGACATTGTCATACTTACAATATTGTCTTTGAATGTTAAAATAATATTTAGGGATATTACTTTCGATCCAATCCAGGGTTTCTCGGGGACCAGCCGTATCAAGCGCTCGTGTCCCATTGTTTCGATTAGCGATCGCATAGAGCTCTTTAGCTCTTCCCTCTAAGCCTTCGAGTGATAGAAGACGTTGCAGCTTTCTGGTGTCAACTAGTGGAGCCCCGGCTGGGGCTGCAGCCGCTAACAATTGCATAGCTGACAATGCCAATTTGAAACTTTCATTTTAAAGATTCGAAGGCTGAAATGAGAAATGAGCGAGAAAACAAATGAGAATGGATTGATCAATAAAAGGAAAAGAATAGTCTAGTAAGCCAGCCGCGACGTCACAGAGAAAAGAATTGTATATATAGGTGAACTGAAAGGAAGCCATTTGAACGGATCCAAGTATTAAAACTTGGAATTGTTAGAAGAGAAAAAATAATATGTACCAAATGAAACTTGGTTTGGAGATCTTTAGTATGAAATAAGGATCTTTAAGTCTTAGTTTTATGCCTCTAGAGATTGAAAAATAACATCTCCGCCTCAATCACAATGGTAGCATATATTTAGTAAGAATACTTCACAGCCTCGAAAATAAACACCGAACCTTCCCGGTATATGCTCTACGATATGGAATTCCATACAAGCTAGTCAGAGTTGATGGGTAAGTAGTGCTCTAGCTTGTGATCTTGCTTCCTAGATCCTTGCATCGAGCGTTTAGTTTACGAGACAATTCTAGATGCTTGCCGCATTTCTCTGGTAAGCACGTGCATCAAAGACCTTCACACGCTTATACTTTCCAATGGTGAATAGTGGCAAGGCAATTTGCCATCCACAAGCCTCGGACTTTATTTGCAAGCACAGAGGAATTCAAACATCACACCGTTACCTCGAAGACATTTTAAGGGGATATATGCCTATAGCTTCGCGTTCAGAATTCTCGATTATCATGGTACCATCCACAAGTAGCTAAATAGTATATTTAACCATGGTTCTGATATTTCGAAAGAGTTTAGATCGCTATTTTGGGTTGCATTCTTGTCCGCCTGTTACTTGTTTTAGAGTCTAAAATGTTACCGCAGTCTCAGCCGCGGCAGCTGAGTCGAAATTCGATCGTTTTTGCTAGTCATCGAAATCTAAATGGACTGGAAAATTGAAGGAACTTGAAACAGAGTTTTCTGAAAACTACCTTAACAGGTCGAATCACCTAATTGTGTTCTTTTGAGGCTGTGCGACATCGTTTACTGCCGTTTCTGGCGAGCGTTCTCTCGAACTACCTCACCAATGCGAAAAAAACTAGTTAGTTAGCGAAAATTCATATATCTGATTAAATTCTCGGAAAGAATATCTATTGATTTCGATCGGGGTTCCTCTTTGAAAATAAGTTATGGACACACCAGCTAAGCGCTTTTTGATCGCATGGTAGTAAGGTTCATAAATTTGTTGTTTTTGTTAGACCTAAATCACATGGCGCAGAGAGGCAACAAAGCTAGCCAGCACAGCACAGCCAAGTAAATATCTTTCACAGAAATTGCTAAGTCTCGAGGTTAGATTATACTTCTCCTTTTTATTTCGCTCTCTACCAAGCCAACCATTAATTAATGGTATAGACAAGAACATATTCGCGTAATCTTGCCCGATACAACACTAAAACACTAAGCATTTCAGGAACCCTACAGCCTATCTTATATAGGTTTAAGCGGCTTCTAACCCTTTTAATAGCCTTTCTTTAGTATTCTCGAATTATTATGGAGAATTCCTGAAACAGCAGAAGACCCACCTAGACTCAGTTATCGTATCGCTCTCCGTTCCGCGTGGTTCATTGTGAAATAGTACAAGAACAAACCTAAGCTTAGAAGCCGTTGATATATTTATAGAGCATACCCTCACTACGTTAGAGTAACTATAGCTTCTGGCAGCCACTATTTGTAATAACAATCATGCTTCCTGGTATCTTAGGTGTTGAAATGGCCTACTGTGTATCCAATAACAATAACGCCTTGCGGCTTAAAAGTCAAATACAGAGGCCTAGAGGTATATTAGATTTCGAGATTTTGTTTCGAAGAACTGCAGTCACTATGTCTGCCAGGATTCACAACTCCTTTGAGCTATCCATTTTACGGATAAACCGGAACGCTCGGGCTACGGAATCTACTTTGGTGTTCGAAGGAGATAGCTCCAATGCAAGATAGCAACCCTGCAGAACAAATAGACGTCCTTCGTCGATTGCAAAGGAGAGCAATTCTAACTTATGGAAGTTTTCGTTCATTTGAAAACCCAAGCCAACTGAGGAACCCTTATCTTAATTTCAATTATAAAATTTTCTCCACGACGGCTAGTTAGGGTAGTATCTGTGACCCACATCCGTTTCTTGGTTCAGAATGTGCTATTGTTGGAATTTGCATATTTCTGAGCTCGAACCGAAACGCTGCAGCTGCAACACAAGTCACTATCTCGATTGCGTCCGCACCATGATATCAGCGACCCTTTGCATTGCATTGCATTGCATTATAAGTCAATGTGTACAAATATGGACCCCCCCTGGTTCCGGACCACCTTTCAACAACTCAAGAAATAATATATTATTGAACATATTTCATGCGATACTAGAGCTATAAATACAAAAACTATATTAATTTACTAACTTTCTGCAAGATTATTACTTATATCAGTGTTTAAAATATACCGGGGATGGCGAGGAACGAGCCTAGAAAAATTTTTTAACTCAGAGAATCAATTTACCCCTCCCCAACCCAGGTTTTTTACCAAAAAAAAAAAAAGCCGATATTTTCCCAAATCAGGGAAATACCCTGATATAAATTTTTATTACCCTTTGATTTGATTTTGGCTTTTTTTTTGGTTCGGGGCGGGTTTTTTTTGTTATAACAATATATTTTTATAAATATATATTAATGATTTAAAAAGAGCCATGTAAATAAGCTAATTTTAAATAAAACTACCCAAAAACTGATGGTTTTTTGTTTATCAATAAGAACTTATCAAATTACGTAATCAAATCACGTAACCACCAAAATTTTATTATATAAATTTAATTAAAATTTAATAAAAAAAAAATAAAAAAAATAAAATTGAATTTTAATTAATTTTTTTTAAATTAATTTTAATTTTTTTAATTTAATTTTTTCCATTTTTTTTATGAACACAATTTAAAATTAGGTGTGGAAGATCTTGAAATATGCTAAAACAACTAGTGTTTTTTTAGCAAGCTTTTAAATTAAATTTAATTAAATAAAATTAACC
This sequence comes from Dactylellina drechsleri, assembly GCA_036971345.1. Classification (NCBI taxonomy): domain Eukaryota; kingdom Fungi; phylum Ascomycota; class Orbiliomycetes; order Orbiliales; family Orbiliaceae; genus Dactylellina; species Dactylellina drechsleri. The sequence goes on from JAJTUB010000008.1 coordinate 99,873, forward strand.
GCTAAACCGTTTATAGACGAAAAATACGAATTGATTGATTTTTTTTTTGAGAATTCAAAAGTTTTCAAAAAATTTTGGATTTTGAAAAGTTTTTTTGATCTTGCATTCTTTTTGAAAACGTTTTGTCGAAAATATAGCCAAACACACCTCCATATATATGATGTACACATATATATGATGTATACGCATATAGTACGACGTATACGCATATACGACGTATATGTATATACGACATACACGTATATAGTACGACGTATACATATATATGATGTACATGTATATAATACGACGTATACATATATACAACATATACAACATATATATATATACAACGTATATGATGTATGCGTATATAGTACAACATATGCGTATATAGTACAACGCATATGGTATATATTATATATATGGAGGTGTGTTCGGCTATATTTTCGACAAAACGTTTTCAAAAAGAATGCAAGATCAAAAAAACTTTTCAAAATCCAAAATTTTTTGAAAACTTTTGAATTCTCAAAAAAAAAATCAATCAATTCGTATTTTTCGTCTATAAACGGTTTAGCGGTTAATTTTATTTAATTAAATTTAATTTAAAAGCTCGCTAAAAAAACACTAGTCGTTTTAGCGTGTTTCAAGATCTCCCACACCTAATTTTAAATTATTTTCATAAAAAGATGGAAAAAATTAAATTAAATTAAAAAATTTAAAATTAAATTAAAATTAAATTAAAAAAATTAATAAAAATTCAATTTTATTTTTTTAAATTTTTTTATTAAATTTTAATTAAAATTATATAATAAAAATTTTGGTGATCACGTGATTTGATTACATAATCTCATAATTCTTAGCTCTCACCTCGACTCAGGGTATTCTGAGGCACAAGTTTCAATACCATTTCAAAATTAAAAAACTCGAAAATTTCTTCGAAAAAACTTTTTACCTATTGAAAAAAATCCCAAAAATTTTATTCTGATTTGAGAAATATCCAAAAAATTTTATTTTGATCTGAGAAATATTCCGACTCGGGGAAAGTCATTTTCATTTTTTTTTCCCCGGCTTTAGCCGGGGAATTCCCCGTCCCGACTCGATTTTTCCCGCCCCGATTTTAAACGCTAACTTATATAACCTAAATAATATATTATCTGCAGCTGGATATAGCTAGATTGTTGGAAAAATATTTCTATTTCTATAATTATTTCATCATCTTCTATAGTTAATTCTACTTTATTTAATATATCAATAGGAGGTTGCTTTGGTTTTAATTTTCGCTATATAGCTATATTTGTAAAAGTAATAAATTTTTTGTTTAATTTTATGCATATTTTCTTTTTTTTAATTAGCTGAATAGTCTTTAATTTAACTTTTATAATTTTGAATTTTTATTTTATTAAAGTAAGCCGAATTATAAACTTATCCTAATTTTTATTAATTTTATGAATTATTAAATGTGTAGAAGGATTTTGTATGAAAGATTTAAGTATATAACTAATATTCTAGCTTTTTATAAATATAATAATATTAAAAATTGGTTTAGGGACTGAAGTAGGTAACCACTAAGCTACTATTTAATAATTTTATAATAATTTATAACAATTACAAAAATAAAATCTAATTGTTTTTTATTTTGTAATAATATTTTTTACTATAAAAGTAGTTATGCATATCTTAATATAAAATTAAAAAAATAATATTTTATTTATATGTGTAGTATTGTTTAGGCTTATAAATTTATCTAGTTATTATTAATATATTGTTTTTAAAACTGAAAAGTATCCCAGATCTAATAATTAAATAATATGAAAAGTATAAGCAAGTAAAAATAATATATATATGTTATTAAAATAATATTAAGTTATAAATTTATTAATTATATATAAATTATAATTATTAATTATTAGTAATCTTACTTTTAAGGAATTGTTGGTGGCTGTTTTTAATAGAAATATTTTTATTAATTATTTTAATATAATAATATTACTTATTTAGTTATTTTTTGAGCAGATTATCTATTACCTAAAATTATTTTTTAATATTTTTATATAAAACCATTAATTTTAAATAAATTTTACTTTGAAAATTACCAGAAAATTAAGTATAATACTTATAGTAGATATATACTTAATAAATGAAATTTAAAAATATAAATAATTTATTTTTATAAAAACCTAATTTTTTTAATAATTAAAGTTTTTAATAATAAAATTATTTATATTTATTTTAGTTATTATATTATTCTTATCTGTATTATATTACTATTCTGGGGGGATCTAAAATATAATTTTATACAAACTAAATAACTTATTTATATTCATTAGATTTATATAATTAATTTATTATTAATTAGTATGATAATTAAGCTTAGTCTTGATTTATAAATAATAATCTAAAAAATTATTAATCTATCATTTACTTAATAAATTATTATTACTTTATATTTTAAAAATTTTGGTAGTAATAGCCTGAAATTAGGTATATATAAAAACATATTTAAAAACTTCCTAATATAAAATCTATTTTATAAAGTTTTTTTTTTATATTTTAAAAAACTGCTACTAGCTTTCATAAGCTAGACTATATAATTATTAAATACCTAATCAATTCTGGAGAATAGAATATAATATTATGTAAGTAGTAGTAGTAATTTTTAATAATTGGCCATTTTTAAAAATTTCTATCACCACAGCTATATCTACTTTGTTATATATGCGTTTGCTAGCCATCTTCAATTTATCTTATGAAAAACTAGCTTGTTTGGCTAAATATTATAGTTGTACGAGGAAGAATAAGATTACGCGTGTGATCGCGTGAAGGCGAGTTTTTACGAAAACGCGTTGTTCAAAACTAGGGGTGGTCCATATTTATACACATTGACTTATGTACCCGCGTTATCCGAAATTTCCTAAAAGGGGCTCATCGCCCGGCCCGAGATTTTAATTCTTATCCCCGTTAAATAGGGCTGCTTCGTCAGCTCCCCCTCGAAAGCTTTGGACTCTAGCAAGAATGTGGGGATTTTGGTGTTGTCCCCTCCGTCCCATTCGGGCTCTACAATGTTTCATCTTTACTCCTTTGCCATTAGCATCGCCCTGCAGACGAAAGATGATATACGAAGGGGCGCAAAAGATGAAAATTGTCTTCAATGATCGTCTTTTGATAATTTTACTTTGCATCGCTAGCTATGTTGAAAAAAAACTGGATGTGTGTTCCTTGCCGAGGAACCGTTGAGCAGTTGAGAGCTTCAGGTCATATCGGGTCGACGGGTCGCAGTTATACCGGGTCGATAGACGGATTATCTATATAAACTATGGAACTTGCTCTCAAAGCTAGACATAGAATAAGCTGCAATCAGCATCTATACGCCTATCGTTCATTCCTCTCTCTGATCTCTTTAGAGATTGTCCGATCTTTTTTAAAACATTCGCACTCTCATTTAGTATATTCTAGTATCGATACAGCCTCAAAATATATCAGTATTAAATTTTAATCCACATTTCAAAATGTTTTCCTCGATAATCATTCTAGCTGCCTGCCTTCAAAGTTCCGTTTCTGCCCTTCCAGCTACGAATCAGCTGAAATCTCAGGAAGTTGTTGCGGATGTAAGAATATATAGTTCTCTACAGTTTATCAATCTTCAAGCTAATTATAACGATTTAGTTTAACAACGTCCCAGGAATTCCCCCTCTAATCGGGGACCTCATTGGAGACCTCTTCCCCATGAACACTTATAAGGGTCTCAAATACTCCGGATTTGATCTCGGAAACTCACCACTCGGTTCCCCACCCCTCGATTTATTCTCCATCGACCTCGATGCACCTCTTGCGGTCTCACGTTTTCTCGTCGATGATATCCTCAAGACACCGCCTTCAGTAACTTCTACATACCCCGGCTCCAATGTCCACTGCTTCGACCTCCACAAGCTAGAATTCAGCTGCATGACCACCACCACTACCATCCCTGGTGTTCTTGTAAAATGTACGCTAGTTTTCACGCCATATATCGGCGAAAAGCGACTAGCACCCCAGGTTGCGGCTTTCACACCGGTACCTGGCAGTGAGATTCCAGTGGTGAATAGCAAGAGAAGCGAGCAGCAGCTTGTAACATTTGGAGAGCAATTCAAGGGTATCACTTCTTTTGTCATTACGATGGAGAGCGCTGTTATGACAGCGTTGGCACCGGTTGGTTTGGATATTGGGGTTCCAAGTGCACTCACAATGATGGGGATGGATAATCTGAAATACACGTTGTACAACTAAAATTGCTTTGATTTGTTCCTGCCATTTTCACAAAATGTATTGAGTAGAAGGTTAATTGTATTTTTATTTCTGAAAATACCAGAATCGAGTGTTACAATGTATTAGCGAACGTGCAGGAGAGAATTTGTGACAAACACGTCATGTGCATGCGCACCTGATACGATTTTGTACCTCTGAGGTTCCACGACACCAAAATATTAATTTATTAAACTAGCATCACTGACAAGGATCAGGTTCGTTGGATATAAATAACACTAATCATGCGCCTTCAGACTAAAATAATCCTTGTTTTGTAACTATATTAATGATGGTTTGAAAATTATCATACAAAAGGATTGTTTTAACAAAAATAAAATTAATTCCTATACAAGAACTCCTTCCAAATGCTATGCTATGCTATGCTATGCTATGCTATGCTATGCTATGCTATGCTATGCTATGCTATGCTATGCTATGCCCATGTATATGATACCATGGCAATAAGGAACATCAAAATATACCTTCCAACTCCTTCCTTGGATAGCTTCTTAAGGCTTGCTGGTAAAATACGAGGTGCTGGTGGTATCACCAACGGTAATGGTGACATTGTAAGTCACCAAAGTTGGAGCAGCGCCAGCTCCGTAGAGAGAGGTGAAAGTGGCAGCATAGGTCCAGGTTCCTTTGGTGAGTGAACTTGGGATGGTAGTCCACTTTGGAATTCGGGAGAGAACGTTGGATTGAGAGGGTCCCAAATAGAAAGAATCGGTGACTTGGCCGAGGGCACCTTGAATACCTTTGCCTGGAGCTACACCAAGAGCGACGCTGACATCGTAGACGGATTGGATATAGTTGGCGGTATTGATATAGAGATTGAAACCGTCACCTGCTTTAATAGTAGAGGGGATCGAGATACCAGTGATAATTGCATCTGAAAGACCGCTGAAGGCGGCGGCGGTTGCAACGGCGATGCTGAGGAACTTCATTTTGTTTGATATAAAATGAGGTAAAATAAATGTTCTGGAGAGCAGGGGGGTTTTTTTTTTGAAAGCTAGAGATATTGGTAGTATAATATATTTGGGAATCGAAATGCTGATGATAGTGAAAAAAAATTCATAATGATCGGGGCGGTTATCAGGAGTTTATATATGCCAGCAAGCCTACGTCAAAAGCTACAGATCTGGTTAATAATACAGTCGAATTACTCAAAATGTTACCCTTCGACGATGCTAGGGTAAGACCGGGACCAGCAAATTTTTTTTGGTTTGTTGGATCCCGGTAGTCTAGTAAACTTTAGCACTGCCATCCAATGAAGTCATGATTATGAGAATGCGGGGAGATAATTTGCCGAGGAAACCGGGTCGACCGTGATAAGGAAAGATGATGGAAGATTTTTGGATCGGCCTTACCAGAGCCTCATAGGGGCGATCCGATACCACCTTGCCTTGCGGGTAGCACATATCGCTCACGCTGGCAGTCGCTGCTAAGAATAGCCAAAAGTCATGCAGGTCTTCGCGTTGTCCGTGAGGTAGTAGACAGCTGACAAACGGGCGAGCCAATAACGTTAGTAGACACCACAAAAATGTAATTTCGAGAAATGAAGCTGAATAGAGAAGGAGATTGTTCAGCCTTAGAGAAGGAGATTGTTCAGCCTCAGAAGTATGGATTTTTTTGATCAACTTTGAACGGGAGAAATTACCGATATCCGGGCAATGCCATCGATATTCCTGCAGCTTCCTTCGGCGGTGCTAATTCTCGAATGCAACATCATGCTATGATTAGGGTCAACAGCTAGCCAATAGCGGCAGACAATAGGGATCATTAGCCCTAATCCTTTGCGGAAGCATGCAGATGATACAATGCGATTATTGGCGATCAAAATCTGATTATGACCATGGAAAGACGAGCCAGGGGTCGCATCGTCGGATCCATTCCGATATCAATCTCAGGGACTACGCAAGAAAGCATAACCAGCTTTCTACATGAATTTGCCAAAATATTAACCTGTGTTGGTTCGATCTACTGTTTGTCACAGATCAGATGCCCAAAGAAGTAGAATTTACCTTTTTGAAAATGCAACAAGAACAACGCGAATATTTGGGCATCTTATTTCAATCGTGCTTACGAGAGTAATTATGGCGGTCCTAGGTGTAAGAGTAGACGAGTAGACAGAATTTACAGAGAATTAGAAATAGCACAAAGAAAGTAAGAGAAAACGCTCGTAATCAACTTTTATCCATTGGCTTGTGCCGCATATACATCTATGAATCATATCATGTCATTACCTTGGCACTCAAAACTCAATAGTCGATAATAAAAAAAAAAAAAAGGGTAAATGATCCTTGATTGAATTTCGAAGTGTTCTAGACAATAGAATAATATAGATATAGAAATACTACTCCAAAAGAAAGCTTAAAGCGTTTTGTTGTCAGCACCAAAGTAAGACTAAAGGTTGATTATCAATGAGGCGATGCGCCTTTTTACGAAGCAATAACGTTACTGTTTGGATAGCTTTAGCGTCGTTGCCTGCTGAGAAAACCGCGGCAGATAACGCGGTACGCCCCTTCACAGAAGATTTAGTATTGATACCGACATCTGATTCGGCAAGTAGTAACTCGATACCAGCGATATTTCCAGCTTTTGCCGCAGTATGGAGAGGTAAATCGCCGGTTTGGAGAATCTCGGCTCGTGGGTCCGCACCGTGTTTGAGTAGTAACTGAATTATATCCTCTCCACTATAATATACTCCGGCATGGAGGCACGTCCACCCAGTTGGTTTCGCAAGGTTGACTCGGCATTTCTGAGATATGAGGTACTCCACCACTTTAGGCTGGTTCTTCTGAATCGCTACGTACAGCGGGGTTGCACCTTCATTGTTGATCTCGTCGAGGCTAGCACCCGCTTTCTGTAGGATTTCGATTATTTCTACATGTCCACGTAGTGCAGCTTTAAAGACCGGAGTCTCGAGCAATTTTGGTTTTATTTTGAGACTGGCCCCCCGATCGATAAGTAGTTGTACTGTTGAGGAGTGTGCAAATTGTGCTGCAATTGATAAGGGAGTCGAACCAAGCGGTGTCGTCTTGACGTCAATGTCGTCTCCGTCATCGAGCAGAATTCCGACGATATCATTCCATCCACGTTCAGCTGCTTTGTGTAAAGATGTAAAGCCGTCTTTCGGCTCATATAGAGCTTTATCGGCACCTTTCTCTAGAAGAGGCTTTACGGTAGCAGTACGATGGTAGAAAGCAGCAACCATGAGGGGGGTCCATCCATTTGGAGCTCGGTGGTCGATCTCAACGTCGCCTGTAAGGAGCTCAAGTACTCTACTCTCATTGCCGTCAAATATTGCCTGATGAAGAGGAGTCCTGCTGCTGGAAAGTTGTGAGGTTTCACAACTACTGCCGTGTAGCTAGAGCTCGAGGTTATAATCTGCAAAGCAATTGAATGTTCACCCCAAAATTCCTAAAATCGCGGCGAATTGTCGGGATGGTTCAATCCTAGTCTCTGTCGTTCAATCCTTACGATATACGCGATATGCCCAAGTCATTTCCATACCTCCGGTCCCTCCTTACGGTCTATAACTTCGAGGCGATTGCTGCAGGGATCCAGGTGATTCCCCTGAAAGCCGTTTTTGATGGGCCGGAATGCTCATGATAACCGATCACTGCATGCACACCTGCACCCCAGAAATTCCTCAGGAATGCATATTGCTGTGCGCTGGCGAGGAGATCAAGTCACAATGCATGCAAACCTGCATATTCGAGCCCAACAAGACTAGGACACCAAAGTGCCTCTGGGCGCTGGACCCAGGGCTCGAAGCACAATAGGTGTAGAATCCAACAACTGCTTCCTGACGACACTAACGAGCCGGATGTTACACATAATAATCTCAATCATATGCCCCCAAATACACATCGAATACACCTTATATGAGCATCATAAATGATCTGAAATCAAGTGTTACTAATAGTCTTTACTAGCTAACCAATACTATAATCGCTCTTTGCTTAGAAAATATGTTAGTATTCTACCAAGATATGACGAAAAAAAATATATTTCACATACAAAAAGGTAGTCTAGACTAACTATTGACAACCATTCAACCCACAAATAAAACCAAGGCAGAAAAAAAAAAGAATTGGTACGAAACAAAATCTAACCAGCGTGCTCTACAATCTCCGAAGCCAAACCTTTTCCTTTAATAACACTCTTAATCTGCTCCGGTATTGGACATTCTACACTATCATCTTCCTCCTTCTCGCCCGGGAGTACAATATTGAACGCCGTCGACTTGCTAGTATAAATCTCAATCCCCATACTCTCCTTGCTCACATACAACGTACCCCCGTCGCACTGATCCACACTAATCGTCGGCACGGTTCCAAGGATCTGGAAGGCGAATTTCTTGGATTTTATAACATCGATGGAGGATACGAGGTGGTCGAGGACTACGTTTGTCTTTTCGCATTCGTTCATCGAGACGGCGTTTAGTTTGCCTTTGATCTGGAGGGTGGTGTTTTTGCAGCGGTATAGGAAGACTGAGTGATTGATTTCAACATTGTCGATTATGATTTGAGATACGTCGTTTTCGTAGTTTTCCTTGCGTTTTCATGTTAGGTGTTGAGTTCAAACAGTATGGAGGATACAGATATCAGCTTACAACGACCCATTTATTACCATCCAGTTCCATTTTTGGTGGCTTTTTCTGCTTCATATGCGCTGGTTTGGGTCTCGCCTGTGGGCCAGGTGATTTCGCTCGTGAAGTTGGAGATCCGGAAACCAAGGATGATGCCCGTAGAGAAGGGTTCTTATGTGTCATCTCGCTCTTTTCGACTTTTCGAAGGCCAGCAGTGACACTCGAACCTTGATTCAACTGTGCAAACACCGCACCCATATCGCTGCCGTTGTCCTCCTTTGGTTCGAGAACGGCTGGGGGAGGTGGAGGCGGTGGTGGTGGCGGCGGCGGCGGCGGCGGCGGCGGTGCTCCTCCTGCCGGTGCTGGTGGGCCCGACGGTGCAGCTGTTCCCGAGCTTGAATTTTTCAATTTGGCCATGATTTCTTGAGCATCGCCTCCATCGCGGTTCCACGATATACCCCGAAGATGATATTTTCGAACATATTCCTCCAAGGATTTGCAAATGTTGTACCAGGATCGAACCCATTCGACATGCTTCTTATCCCTGTTAAACAAAATGTTACTCGAATAGTTCGTTAAATGGGCATCCTACCAAATAGAATACATACTTCTCTTTGTATTCTTTGATAACTCTATTTCCGTAGAATTGGCCCGCGTTTGCCATCTCGGCGACGAATTCTGCGGGCTTTGAGTCGAGTGTTACCCACGCCAAGGCTGGGACAGCCTCGCTAACCATCGATAAATGGTTGTGCAGGGGTGATGCCCTCTTCGATTCCCTGTGTTCATTAACGGAGGTCATATGCGCTTGCATATCCTTGATAAGATCCAGGAAATCTCTAGAGGAAATATCGGGTTTCTTTGCTTTGGTCGAGACGAGGAGGAAAAGTCGTTGAGCGATAAAGCCTTGACGAACAAAGCTTGCCTGTATCCCTTCGTTAGCGATAGCAACCAAACCGGATTTTTTGACGATAATATCATACTTGCTCGGCAAGCAATGGATCAAGCTCATTGCTCAAGTTTTCGAATTCTTTGACTTGGGTAGCTACCAATTCGTCGTAATTCTCAATGCTCTCAGGTAAAGGCTCTGCCGGTTCCGGTGGTGGAGCAGGGGAGATGGCTCCAGAGGCTCCTCCAGCAGCTTCAGCAGCATTTGATGATGCAACAGCAGCTGCAATGGCGGCAGGAGCTTGACCAAGGTTTTGCGATTCAAAAGTAACGATATCCTCCAACCGAGATGTCGCGGCTTCGAGCCTATGAGAGAGAGGTTAGCGTTTCCCACGAAATAGATCCCAAGTCATCGCCGTATTCTGAATCTCCCATCCTGACTTCTTCCGCATCGGCTCCTTGATCTGATATTTGTGGTTCGGACTGAGAAGGAGTCGTTTCGGAGTATTCGCGATGTCTTCTGTCGCTTTTTGGGCTCGAGCCTCCGCTCTCCAATCCCCAAAGTCTAGCTTGCTCTTCGTCTTTCTGGACACCCCCGGCAGTTATGGTATGCTCAGAGAGCCTGTCATCTAAGCTGCTGCGATCATCTTTTGTTGGTGTAGACGACATGTTGGCTAGTTGACATATACTCGGCGTCTGAGCTCGGACGGCTATGTGGTTGAAGCTCGAGGTACATAATGAAGTCTGAGCAGCGTGGACGACAGACAAGAGAGGTTGTTTACGAGTATTACAGCCTTATTGAGCATTCTGGCCCTCCTCTTCGCGTGGCAGTTATAAAAGAAACCTTGAGCAGCGAAAGCTTATAGCTTACCTTTTGATCAAGGTCGTCAGATTGTGAAGTTGCGGCGGATTCGAGGTCGCCATGTTGCAGGTAGTTTATCTAAGATATTTACAGTAGCTGAAGGGAAGCTAGCGAGAGAGGGGCCGATGGCGGTGGTATTTTGGGGATCGATGGACGTGGAAGTCGGTGAAGCTGAGAGGGACGACGTGGAGAGGGTAAGCCGAGACGGGGATGGTGGGGCTCAACGCAACGCCGCCACTTCCTGCAACAGCGAGTCTCGACGCTGCGGCCGTCTCGAACGATATGGATTGGGCTAGCGCCCTTCATCAAGGGACAACGGACGCGGCTACTCGGAGAGATTCGCCAGTCTCGAACGGATATCTTTATTGTTACTACTGACAGTACAATACGTAATTCACACATCATATTAATGCTATTCATCCTTGATAATTGCTTCGGCATATTCATAGGGAACTGATTCCTAGGAACACAATTTAGAGCAACTTGGTACAACAAAATCGACTTGATATGTCTTAATGCCGGGTGATTATACTTTCTGCTAGTGTTACAGCCAAAGGGAAAGCCAAAAAGAACAAAGATTAAACGAATGTAAATGCAAACTGTTCAAAAAAGGATCGTTAATCCAGTTGGGTATCAGACTCCGCCTGAACACACATATGCTTTGCTCCATTCAAAGAATTCTCTGTAATTTACCTGACTCCCGTACTCCAGCCGCATTGCCTGCCGTAGATTTGAACTGGAACAAAGCATTTGCCTCCAAGTTCGCCTTGATCTCATGGTACGACATCTCGTCCTCAGGATCGATAGTATCCAACCAAGAGAGAGCAACACCAGTTAACGCCGTAACAAGGAGCAATCTACGGTCTTTGTCAGGCATACTAGAGTCTAGCACCTCGATAAGACTCTCAAAAGAGTTGAAGAAGCGCTTGAGGCTTCCGGACCCATCAAAGCTAAGCTTGCACAGTCTGTCTCGCGCGATAATCTTGGCTTCAGACTGGAAGAAAGCTCCTGTTCTGTTAGCCTTCCCGTCTTCGTCGACCTCGACAAAAGATTGGTCATCCCCATCGTGATGAGAATGGTGAGAATCGCCCTGTTCTGTTTTTGGAGAATCGGGGCTAGATTCTTTCTTCTTCTTACCACCATCCTCATATTCTTTCTTATACTTGCGGAAAAGCACGTCTGGTTTCTCGCCGAAAAGTTCGACGAAGAGGTCGTCAGAGTAGTGCTTGTTCTTCATCCACCCATTGATGCGAGGTACGGTCTCAGGGCCGTATTGTTCCTCGAGCCAGAGGAGGAAATAGGCGGTCTTCTCGTATCCGTTATCCCAAGCATCGCCAGAGCCAGCATGCCAATGTGCCGGAATGAAGCCGCCTTTGTGACGAACCCAACTATGTAGAAATAAGAATGAGTTTTCCCTTTGTAACTTAACCGTTAAAATGCATGGGATGCAACTTACTCTGCAATACCTTCGATCAAGCCACCGTTTGCCGTTCCACGGGCGTTGTACTGGAAACAGTGGACCATCTCATGGCGAATGACACCCAAAATTTCCTGCCTGTCGTCTTTGCCATTCGACCTCTCGTGCACTCCAGCGATATATTGCTCCGAAAAGTGGATCTCCTTGTGGTCGGAATCCAAGTCCGAGCCCGTGGTGTAGGCAACACCGTCCATACCCCGTATGATCAAAGTAACCGAGCGAACGCTAACGCGCAACGCGGCGAAATTCAAGTCAACCTCCAAGGTTCAAGACAACTGGCAGAGCAAGCACGAATTGGAAAAACCTACGTATTGGGGCAATTCTCGGCCGTGTACAGCTCAGTGAGCACACCAGATACGGCGTCCACGAGAACATCGTGGAGGTTTAAGCGGGAGCCCAAGATCACCTCTGCGCCTTTACTACTCACATCGTTGAACCTGAGGCGTAATCTGGGGATGTGGTACCCAGTCTTCTTTGGTTCTTCTTCCCGGCTCATGATTTCTGGATTTTCTGCTGCGTCTATGCGTGATGTATTCTGAAAGAGAGGAGGAATGGTAGAGGAAGTGCGGGGACGAGGATGAGGAGGAAGAGGGGCGTCATATATACAAGAAGCTCGTCCGCTTCGTCTGGTTAATAACTGTGAGGGCTTGTGCACAGTTGCACTGTGACACCGTTTCGGTATACTCAACCGGAGGTGAGGCTGGTGAATTGCGGCTCGTGCGCACTTTTGGAGAAGGAAATCGCCACAAATTTCGTCTCGAGGAACCTTTTAGGCGAGCTGACTGATATTTTAGGATCAGATGAACGAAATGACCGTCGACCGGCGGGTGGTTATGATGTTATTGTCGACCGAATTGAGATTCTATGACGATAGCGAAAGGCAGAATATAATCTTGACGGCTTTCCTATTACCTTGAGGAGACGTCCAGCGTTTAATCTGGTGCGATCAAGGATAATCAAGTAATAGGAGAAGCATGTAAATAATACCATGACGCCACTTGCAGCCACTCGACTGTGGCACGTGTGTGTGCTCCGTCGACGACTGCAACAAACCGCCCCTCCGAATCGGTAGACGAGTCGACAGGCATAGCTTTCTCGCCGAGGTGTTCCCAGTCTCGCAACTTCCCTGTCGGTGCGGCTGTTCAACTTTTGTTGTTGCGCGAAACAAACATGCCAGGCACCCAGGATATATCCGGACATTTTGAGATGAAGATTTCATATCAGTAACATTCACTTTCTTCCTGAAATACGTGTATCCTCCATTCCTCATTTCATGCATTCCTCTGGCTTTTGGGCTTGGGCTTTGACGTTGCATGAGAAATGCTCCTGGTCACATACATGTACATGTGCGCACGCATACTTCCGACACGACGACACCGATTAACTTCTGCTCCCCACTCATTTGCGGCAATTTATCATTATTCTTATTGTCTACAAGGGGCTTTCCGACAGAAACCCATGTGCCGAACTTCCTGAGGCTGAGATCCTTTAGGTTGGATCGAAGATGGTCTGCAAAACATGGCGTTTTTAGTGCTAGACTGCAATTTCCCACCCAGCAAGGGTTATGAATAGACCAATAATCGCGCTACCTTGTCGCCGCTTTTCCACTTTTTGGCTTTCCCATGCGTGTCCAGGCCCAAGTTCGAGCGACTAGTGTAATAAATAGGGAGAATATTGGACCCATCCCGAAGTGCGCTGTCTCCATTTATACACCGTAGTAACGATGTAGATTCCAGATTGCCACCAGGTTCGAATGCGCTCCCTTTCAATCACATTCAGCTGAGGTGTCGCTCAAGAAATTCTTGCCACGAGGATTTCTAGTCATTCTTTTGCGCTGCCTTTGGTGGTAAATATATAGTTGCCCTTTCAGTACACTCGTTCAATCTATCTTTACGCTTTCCCCTACTTGATTTTCGCTGCGTTTCCTATTCCCCTGTCGAGATGTTTGTTTTGAAGGGCTTGGTAGCCGGTCTGGGCCTTACCTTGGGGTTCGCCCAGACTGCTTTCGCAGAAAACTGCTGCACTGATAAATGCGGCAAGCCAGTTGAATTGGCGAAATACGGTAGACTGGATTGTTCTTCTATCCTCATCAAGTATACCACGCCTACAAAGTATGTATTTCTCATCTTGAATTAATATACTTTGATATATGCATGGTAGTATTCTAACCGGTTAAACATTGTAGAACCACTACTGTCTACGAGACTACGACCCACACGGTCGCTTCCACCGTAGTCAAGAAGGTGACGGACACCAAGGATGTCACAATCACCACCACCCTCTCCGTAACCGAGCAGAGCGTTTCTACGGAATTGTCCACAGTCTTCGAGACCGACGTTGAGACCAGTATCAGCACTGATATCGAAACAGCATACTCTACAGTCACAGTTCCATTCCCTGTTACTGTCACTGCCCCGCCTGCTAAGCGTAACAATGTTTACGCCCCCCCCCAGACCAGCCTATGCCAACTATTGCAACAGCGACCAGTACACTCGCGCCTGCTCCTGCCTGGGCGTCAAGCCTCGAACAATCACCAAGCCAGCCGTCGTGAAGACCGTGTACCAAACACGCACCGCTTTCAAGACTACCGTGAAAACCGTGACCAGCCACGCTGCAACCGAGACCCTCACCGATACCGTCTCCCAAACGGTCTACACTACAGTCATTTCTGGCACTACAGTCGTAGCCACCGACATTATTACCGTGACCACCTCAATTGAAGCCACGGTCACCACAGTTATCGTCTCAACCCAAACCGCAGGTCCGCAACCCCCATCCTGCACAGGAACAGGCTTTTACATCCAGGTCACCTCGACCCAGTCCGGCGCGAGCGGCTGGCTAGGTTTCATCAACTCCATCGGTCAAGGAATCTACATGCGTGTGTTCTCCGGCGGCGGCAGCCCACTTACTTTCGATGGGAATGGTAACATCGTCAGCTATTATGCCCCCACCGATATAAAAATGCTGGTTCTAGACTCAGGCGCTCCACCTTATCAGCTTTGGTTCTCATCGGATGCTGCGAACGTTCATTATAACGTCCAGAATGACCCTGTCAGCTGCCATCTTGGCGCCGCTCCAGATTTTGGAATTAGCTGCAAGGGACCGGATGGGAGCGCGTATTCCTTTGCTGTCTGCCAAGATCCGACTTATTTTGAGTGGGATGCTTGGATTTATAAGCAGGGTCAGGAATCTACGCTGGCGGGTAAGAATTGTATTACCGATACCTCCAGCATTCAGGCAGCTTGTAGGTAAGCTGATTGAAGGTTGACGGATGGGGAAAAACCATGGTTGTAGTCAACTGAATTGAGACGTGCTTGTGTAATATAATAATTGTATGGAGGTGCGACCCTGTACAAGCCAATATATATAAACAATAATAGTACATAATTTAGCTTGTATGCGTATATATCTACCCCATTCTATAATTTAGCGTACTTGTCTATTGTTAAGATATAGAAAATGAATTTTGATTCCTGAAAACCGCCTGTCTCTGGCCGTGAGACTTGAGACCCTTTCGAAGCTGAACGGATTGCATCCTGGAAATATGTGTTGAATTTGTGATATTTTAGCGGCTTTCCCAAAACAAAGAGACCTCAAGCTTCCAACATCCACGTCCTCACGAGGAGCCCACCTCTGCTCACGAACATACCACCACCTCCAACTACCATGTCCCGGCCTCTCTCCCAGATCATCCAGCCGTCAGGCCCAATGGCCGGCAATCCAGCCGGCCAGCGACAGATGTCCCTGACTGAGGAGCTCGAGCGGCTAGAGCAATCCATAACCTTAACAATGCAGGAAATCGACCGAAACTTTAGCCAATGCCACCGTATAATCACCCACTCAATCATGCCCATCGTCGACCGGTACGCCGAACACTCTCGTGATCTCTGCGAGAACATCAGCTTCTGGAAGGGATTCTTTGAAGACTCCGCCGCCATAGAGCTGGGAGTCAACGAACAACAAGCGACAGCAGGCATGGCAGCAGATGAAACAACGTACGAGGAAAGTACGACGCATGAGGGAGAACAAACAGAAGCTACAGTTGAGGGTTTAGATGATGGAGAGGGCGCCGGCGGTGAAGAAGGAGAAGACCAAACTATCACCATGCAAGTTCAAGACGAAGATACCGATTCGACAGATCACGAGCTGGAAGACGAATCAATCCTAGCGTCTATGAATCTCACGGGACGGGATAATTCGTGTAAATCTTCTCGTACCGGCAAGCAACCGAAATGGGCGGCGATGCAGTCGCCATACGATAAGCTGAAGAGGGAAGTGAAACGACAGCAGGAAGCTGCGGCCGCAAGGCGCAGAGCACCCGTGGAGGACTCGTTAGATGAATCTATGACACCTCCATCACTTCGGTCTGGGTTCGATGCCCTGAACCTGAACGATGTTATATCCTCGTCAGCAATGGATATACCCACTACTCCGGAGACCCTAAAGCAGAAACCCCGCCGTGGGGCTTCCCGTTTGCTCGATTCTCCCGAAGCCGACTCGCCGTTTGCACCACAAACCGCGCGCCAAATAATACCATCTTCTCACCGTACCGCCCGACGAGACCCCATCTTGCATCGTGCGGTGGATACAAACTGGCGAGTGGAAGCAACCCCAAAACGAAAGACCCCTCGAAAACCGACGGCCACGGTAACCCCGAAACACCGTGTGATCCCCGCATTCCAAGATTCTTCACCGATGTCCTCACCCCCACCACCCCAAATCACCACCGTCTTTTCCCCTATAAACACCATCAAAAGATTCAACATCAAACCCAAAGAGAAACCAGAGGCGGCTCAAAAAGCACAAGCCAAAGATCCGAAAACTCCAGTAACAGCTCGTAAGCGCTGGGAGACTCTCGATCCTAAAACTATGACCGCGCAGGATCTTCTCCTCGATGATGAATTTGACGATGACGATGATGACGAATTTAAAAAGTTGGGGTTCAGTCCGCCTGTTACAATGCAGTTTACTTTACCTCCGTCGAGATTGATGCAAACACCCGCCAAGCAGGCTTCGAAAATGCTGGTTAATGACATTATGCGATCTGCGGGCTTCAGAGCGGGTTTCGCAGGTGGGGACGATACTCAGACTACGGTGGAGGATTCGATGGGAGATAGCCCGAGTTTTGTAGCGAGGCCAGCACTTTATGACTCGGATTGAGATTATATATAAAAGCAGATGACAGCATTGTACATACCGCTATCAGCCCGAGCAATAATGCTAGATTATCTAGCCAATCATGTAGTATTAGAAATAATCTAAAGCATTTCTTCTATTCGTACAAAAATCTAGCCTCAAACGCCCAAAAATATTGATCAAGAAGTAAGTCCAGGGTATCAACCCCCAAGATAGAATTTAAACCCTATCTATATAAAAATCCTCGAGGAAGCAATCGAGGAATCCACTTTCTACGCCTTGAATAACTCCGGATACACATCCCTCAACTCCTTCAAATTTCTAACCCGAAACTTGGACGCCATCTTAGCAGGCTCCGGTAACCCCTCCTCCACAAAATGCGCCGCAGTCCACCCGAATTCCGTAGCACCCTTACAGTTCCCCGCACTGTCATCTACAAAGTAACATTTCGACTTATCCGTCACCGCCGCCTCCCTCATCGCTATAACCCTCCACAGAATATAATATCAGTCTCCCAATCATTTACCGGATTATAAGCATAGAATAGATAAAAAAGTCCACTCACCCTTCTCAAACGCTTCCACCTTTGGTTTACAAACCAATCCCTCCTCCGCAGCATAATCACAATACGTAATCCCCTCAAACAAATCATCCACCCCCAACAACTTGACCACCCGTTTCCCATGCGTCACATACGCATTAGTAAACAACCACATCTTCACCTTCTCCCGATCCACCCCTTCCAATAACTTTCTCAACTCCACATCCGGCTTGAGTATACTCTCCAATGGCAACGCGTCGTCGACTTCGGTGTTATACTCCAACGCATCGATTTTGTGGTGGCGGATCAGCCCGTCCAGGGCGAGACCGTAGTCTTGGTAGTATCTTTTGTGGAGGACGATGGCGGAGTCGCGGTCTAGGGAGAGGTGGTGTTGGAAGTAGTCGTCTATGAGGTCTTGCATTAGGTTGTGGATGCGAAAGTTGCGGGAGTATAACTATAATATGATACATGTCAATAAAGATGCCTGGAGCCAGTAGAGGAATTGGGAGGAGGAGAGCGTACGCAATTGTCAATGTCGAAGAAGAAGACGAAGCGGTCGTCCGCGACGGAGGTAGAGGGTAGGGACGCCATATTTTCTGGCTCTGGCGTGATAGCTAACTTGAATGAATGAAAAAGAGCTTTATGATGAGAAGGACCGAAATCTAGATTGGCTACGATAAACGATATATTTATTAAAAATGATCTAAAGTATAAAAGAACGCTAGGGAGCAAGCAATTGCGCGAAAGGAAGAGGTATTGCAGAGATACTGTGGTAGAGTTTGTGTTTCTTGGAGTTGGATTTCGTCACTGGCTGCATGTTTTATATTTCCGCGAACGGCGCTCGCTTTGTCGCGGATGTCCGACATTCCCATTCCATTCGTCACTTGGTTCAACTTTGACTCACAGCTTAATAATCGGCTATGCACAAGCTTCGGTTGCTGCTGCTTCATTGAGATGGCTTCAAAGAAGAGCTCTCTTGAATTCAGAATCGATCGTGAAAATCGAATTTGATTGATTTCCATACACCACCGTTGTCACTCATCTTAATATACACATAATGCCAAGGCAATCACAAAATTCCCCTACTCAAAGAGCCATCCCAAATCATCTGAAAAAAATAGCCACATGCATACAACAGTTAACAGCAAAAACAATTGCCCGCTAAGTACCAGAATAAACACCAGCATAGAACCCCCCCTTCCTCTTCAACCTACCTCTAATTTGAGCCTGGGCACTTCTCTCCTCATACTCCCTATCCAACTCGCTCAGAGCAGCCTGAACTCCCACCGCAGTCCCCCTCTTACCTTTACTCTCCCTCCGGAAACTATGCGCCTCAGGAATCACAGGCCGCTCGATCCGGGGCGTCTTCTAGTTCCCCGGATTAACTGATTGTTTCCTGCTATTCCCACCCTCCTTATCACTCGACTTCTTCTGTCTAAAACACAGGAATTCAGCTCTCGTGTTCCTTCTCAATCCCATCAATACATTTCTCAAGTCCGCCAATTCTTTGTGTAAAGCAGCACGACTGGGCCCGTCGCTTCGTTTATCCAACTCGACGTAAATCTCGCTCTGCAGTTCCTGTGCTCGTTTCGTGACGAATTGACCCAAAGTCTGGTTCACAAACTCGACATCCAGAGTCGCCTGCAATAAGGCCGGGAGACCGAATTTCTGGGTTGGGTGAGATCTGAAAGTACTCAACATACTACCCGAGAATGACTCTAGCATGAAAGATATTATCCTCTGCAGCAAAGTCGGTGCAGTCGTGACGACTTGAGAATGAACGAGGACGATCTGAAGAAGCGCCTCGTGAATGTATGGCGTTACAGCCGCCGCCTTAGTTTGCGGTATCCAGTTTTCAGACATTAGGCCGTTGTGAATCGTCGCATACAAAGACTCAACGCGCGATTTGGTGTACGCTTCGAAAAGTTGAGAATCAATATTCGCGAGAGTTTCTTTAACAGCCTATAAGAAAATCCTGTTAGAATGGCACTCTTTGGCCTTGCATGTTATCCAACTTACATTCGTATCCTCAGTCAACGGAATTCCAAAGGCAGTTTCAAACTGTTCGAGGAGCTGCGGCACTGCTTGAGTTCTGATTTCTTGGAGGTTGCTCAACGTCAACAGCATTCTGACATTCTATATGAAAGATCATGTTAGCATGAGATAGAAAAAAAAACACGAAATACTTCATACAGCATCATTCTTATCGACGGAGAACGCCAAGCCAGACTGTCCAGCGGTCGTCAAATTTGCATTATTGTTCACCGTCTCCGCAACTTCATCTTCATCTTCGCCCACATTCTTTTCCAATTTGATCGCGTTCTGGTAACACCCTTCCAAAGCAGCAGACAGTGAGTCTTTAAATTGCTGTCTAACGAATGTTACCAAAGAAGTAGCGGGAGGGGTGATGACAGGATTGTTGGGGTCTGCCTTTGCCCTGTTGAGATGGAGAATCTCCTGTAAACCAAGCACAATTGCTCGCTCAACTGCCAAGAACTGACTAGGAAGCTTCGTGATTGCCTTATTCTGCGAGGACCGCGTCCAGTCCTCCAGTAGCTTAAAGTTTGCAGAATCTTTCTGCCATGAAAAGCAAACACCGTGAACGGATCTTTCACGGGACGTGGAAACCATCGCGCGGAGCTGGTCTGTAGCTTTCCGTCCGATCGGAAGCTTGTACAGCTCTACAGCAGCGGTCCCAACCATACCCATGATCTGTGCGAGATAGAACGTTCCTGCGACACAATTTCCATTCGGTGGTAAGAATGCATAGCCATCCGTAGCAGAGGTTGAAGGGCGTTTCTGATACTTCAACCATGCTGCTTGGCTTCCGGGGCCGTTCACTTTAGCAGAAGTTGGTGTTTCCGGAACACCGGTCGATGGGGTGGGGGGAATAGAGTTGGGTGTAAGCGGTGTAGTCGGTGAAAGTAAGGCTGTAAGGTCTTCGATTGGAGGCTGACCAAAGAACTCTGTGATCGGCTGGACTAATGCAGCCAAAAGGTTCTCGCCCCCACCTTTCAATTGCGCGACCTGGTCTTCGGTCAGATGGTGGTGTTGAAATCCGGCCTCGTCATATCCAACAGGGAGGTTCTTCTGGGTTTTGCCATCGATGAAATTCTGTGCGATAGTCCAAAAGCCGATGATCTCACCCAGCAATCCTTCCGTCGGAGAAAGAGTCGCAGTCATAATTGATTTGAGGAGCTCCCAGAATCCCATTATTAGTGGTATATCATAGCCGTCGGCATTACGACGCATTGGGGATCTGAGGTAGTGAGCATAGATATCCGGATTCGGGTCAGGCGCAGCCGCAACTCGTCTTCGGAGAGCTACATTAACACTCGAGTTAGCAATGTGAAACATCAAGTAGAGCAGATTAGCCTTACCCTCAATTTCCATTCTCGATCTTTCAAAGCTGGTCTCAATCTTTACTCTCAATGCATCATATCTTGCCAGCAGCCAAACCCAGATTGGGTTCTCCTCCGCCCCGAGTTCGAGAAGGATTCTGCATAGTTCAGTTAATATAATACCATGTGGTAACCAAGGGTTCCATCTTACGCAATCAGATCGATAAAGTTGTCGTCTTGACCGGTCTCCATAAGACGCCGATAGGTTTCTCGTTTGTAATCCTTAATCACCTCTTCGACTTCAGACCACATTTTTTCAGCAATGACGATACGATGAACATCGAGTTCTGTCGGTGCTCTGCCCGGTACCAAGATAGACTTAGCAGACTCGACAGCTTGTTTTGCCTTAAAGTACTCCTCTTTTAAAGCTTCGTAATCCTTCCTCTTGATAGCATCCACGATCGCATTGCTCATGTCGAAAATGTCTCGATATTTGTCAATACTCTTGAGGAGAAACCTCAATTTGTCGTCTCGTTCCTGGTTATCCATCACAGGCCCAAACAAGACTGTTGCCTGTTCTTGAGCTTCGTTTAACGGCTCTCTAATACTCTTCAAACCCCATTCTTCGTCCTTTATCAGTCGAAACGACGTCTGCATCTCTCCCTGCATAGTCTGTGAGGTGCTTCCAGCTCTCATTTCCTTGTATACCGAATCGATCGTACTCTTAGCCAATACGAAACGCTCAAAGTTGTTCGAAACGAGGAGCTTCAATGCCGATGACTTTTGGTTGATACTATTCGTGAGGTGTTCCAGACCGTTTTGTAAAGCGTCGATGTCACTGTACATGTGAACATCTCGAAGGAAATCGCTGGGTGAAAATGTCTTTGAAGAAATGAGATATTTGTTACCTGCCCACCCGATATATCCCATTAGATCACATTTCCATGTCTTCCATTTATAATCCTAATGGGTAGGAAGCTACATACGCAGTCTCATATTATTATCCACGTTTCCAATCTCATTATCCTGCAACATTTTCACAACAGAGGGGCTCCTCCCCAACGGATCCGGCTCGTCGAGTTGTGTATTATCACCGGGAACGATCAACGCGCCACTCCCAGAAATCTTACGGATCCCACCTTCCTGCAAGATCGAATATCGCCCGGAACCCATCCTACCGTGACCACTCCTACCCGGACTTCTAGCTGGAGATCGAGCGGGACTGCTCCGTTGCAGGCGTCCAGCAGGGGAACCAGATCGCGCGCGTTCACGGTCGGCGGAACCAGGTCGGGCTGGTTCTGGTTCTGGCTCGTCCCATTCTAGGGGATACATTTCGTTCATGTGGTAGTGCTTGAGCACCTCCTGGTTGGTGAAAAACGGCATGTTGAACGCGGGGCGAGCTTGGAGCTCGAGTGAAACACGGGGAGTCGAAAAGCAAGTGATTGATTCGTACGGTACAGGCGACGAAGGAGTGACGGGTGGTTGATAAGTGTGAGGGTAGTCGGAGGTTTGAGCGGGGTATTGAGCGTTTGGGAGGTCGTTGACGCCAGATGGTTTGAATTGGTTGCTGGTGATGGACGTGAAGAGTGTCGAGAGTTCAGTTGGGTTTGGAAGTGGCTGTGGAAAGGCTATCTTGGCCGAATCTGGTCGCGGAGCAACACCAAACGTCCTCACCAGCAGGGAGACTCAAATCCCATTAAATTAGTTAAAGGCTAAAGCATCGAGTTAAATCAGGTCATTATATTTCTATCGTAACGGGCATCTAGATAATAATACAAAATGGGTAAAAAATACTCAAAAATTCCTTAATAACAAGACCCTGGGTATCAAAATCAAACGCTTTACTCCACAAAATTCCAATATCCAAAGATAGAATCAATCTGATGCCGATTCATCATCAGAATCTTGATCCCCAGATAAACTACCCTCCTCAGAGCTATCTATTATAATTTCATCTTCTTCCCTCTCTTCCTCTGCTTCATTTTCCTCCTGCTCTTCATCTTCCTCCTCCTCATCATCATTTCCTTGCTCGCCGCTCTGGTTCACAGCCTTACCCTTCCTTTGTCTTCGTATACCCGGCTTTTTAATCCTCACAATCTTTTCCCGTTCCCAAAGTTTACCGTAATATTTCTGCTGCCAAATAGGCACTGCTCGTTCCGCCTCCGCCCTCCAATCCCCATCTCTCTTCCACTTCTCCAATCTTCTAAACCCACGAAGCTTCGGTTCCTCGGGGATTTTATCTTCAGACTCTTCAACCGCCTTTTCCTTATTTTGAATGATATCTTTACCACCACCAAGCATCTTCCATAACTTCTTCTCCTCTAGTGCTGAATGGAACTTGTCAACCGCATTCAAATATTTTTCATCGTCATTGATGAAGTGCAGTTCATCCAGCATCTGCTTCCTCTGCCTCTGCGTCAACGGATGGATGAATCGTCCCGGCAGGAAATTCTCAAGATCGATCGGTGTATCAAGATATTTCGCCAGCTCGCTCTTTCCCCTATGCAGCTTTCCATCGCTTTCTTGTTCGCTGTTTGAAGTTTCGTCGTCCGTCTCATCCTCGTTGTCATCCTCTTCGCTCTCATATCCATGATAGAGCTCGTCCTCCTCATCATCTACCCAACTGAACATACCATCATCCTCCTCCTCCTCTTGTGGATGATCTTCAACCTCAGCTTTCTTCGGGTCCTTGTGAAACTTGATCGGCTCGAAGACCTTCAATTCCTCCTCCACATCATCGTAATTCATAAATTCTGGGATTTGGCCTCTCCTCATTTTAGAGACCTCGCTGATGACATTCAATTGAAACCGCCGTGGGAGTCTTCTCCAATACTCTTCTGATGTAAAAGGCATCCCGAGAATATTCAGCGCCGCCGCTACATCCCTCCTAGTAACCTCGGGGAGGACAGCGTTATTATATTTCGACGACGCTTGGTAAGCTTTAATCCTCGAGTGAGCTTGATACAAGCATATGTGAACCAGTCTCTGTGTAACAGATTTCACGAGTCTGCCAAGATCTTTGAGCGTTTGTTTGTGGATGGCGGGACGGCCCGTTGTCTTGTCATACTTTGAAGCCATGAATATCCTAGAACCGCATTAGCCATATCTCCTCGAAAGCATCCATCCCACATTCGTACCTCTCTGAAAGCTGAAGCCAATTGGTAGGATCCAGTAATAGATAATCCGTAACTCCCTCGGAGGCTTTAGTTTCCAGCATCATCAACTTTGCTGTTTCTAGATCCAAGCTATCTCCTTCATCACCCCACTTCTGCTTGTTCTCCTTCTCCTCCATCCGTTCAATATAGGCACCCACTCTCTCGGCCTCGGCCTCCAAAGCCCTCTCACAATCCTCACTAACTTCCACACTGGCCGGGATATCTTCCATCAAGAGTAAGGAATACTTGCTAACCCCGACCAAGGGCAACCGCCGATCCAATTCCCTCGCAAGAGCATCAAGATAGCCCTGCACTTCAATCACACTCTTCGTACGAACCTCTCCAGCTAAGGCGACAGGATTATACCGTCCCAAGCGCGGTAAGGCTCTAAAGAACCTTTCCTTTTCCGACGCTGTCCAGAGTATATTCTCAATCTCGGATGAGTTGAAGCGCACATCAGGGTAGACCGTGCGAGTTCTAGCGTCGTTTATAGCCTCATTCAAAAGTTGGCGGTAAGGATCGTTGATGAGCGGCTGTGCTTTGCCTCGAGTCTTTTTTACAGGTGCCGATGGTTGCGGTGAATCTTTCGCAGCGGCCCGTTTCATTCGACGGGCGGCATTTGCTTGTTCCTTCTGACGTAGTAATGTTAACAAAGCTGTCGGTTCTTCGTTTTCTTCTTCATCGTCGTCGCCATCGTCTGACGAAGAGCTATTATCTTCAAAGTAAAACCTTCGTCGTGATCTGCAATTCGTAGCCACTGTTTCGGTTTCGACTCTTGGGGAATCACTCTCATCCAGAACATCACCATCTTCATCGACATCCATATCTTCATTTCCGCTCTCGCCGTCCTCAATATCAACTTTAGTCCTCTTACGCCGTATGCGTGCATCAATATCATTATCGTCGTCATCGCCATCGGAAACCTCAACCGGCCGCTTCCCCGCGACAAGAACCACGGACCTCCCAACCGTCTTTCCACTACCAATCCCCTTTCCACCCGCGCTATCGCTCTCATCTGCCTCGTCGTCCATTTCATCACTACTATCATCGTTATCATCATCACGGGTTATACCGTGAATACCTAAAGCGGACGGAGTCGCTGCATCGTCGTTAGATTCCTGTGGCTGATCCTCCTCATCCGCGCTCCCGTCTTCGCTACTAGTACTAGTAGCGGTGGATGACATCGATCTCCCTTGGCTAGATGTTCGGGCTGGACGAGTCCAGACGGTTCAAACTAGGTAGGTAAGAACTTAGGTAGACCTCTCAGACTAAGATTGTCGATATGAGTATAATATTTTATTTTATCGATCGTCGACCAACTCGTTGAAAAAGGGTTGATTGTTTCTTGGCTGAGATGGCTAAGGGCGGTAAACAAGGGTTGGGTCGGTAGGGTATGTGCCTAACCAACGTGACTGTGAAGTTGGGAGGAAAAAAGTGTGATGTGATGGAGGGTCAATCAGGGTGGCAGATCGCGTATCTTTTCCTGAAGCGACAACAACGGCTTGTCGCGAGTGGGATGCATCAGATTTGATTGGACTTTAGTGCGGGGTTGGTCTGTTCAACCAGAACCCCTCCGCTATTCGCGTCGACGGAAATTGAAATTGCAATGGTAATTGAATGGAAAGATCGGATGTCTTTAAAATTTGTACGAGTCGATGCCTGGACACTTTGGGTCGGAAGCGGTCAACTGAGACAGGGCTTTCCGGAATATTCGACAAACGGTTGGCGAGCGAAGAATGCAGAATTTGGTTAGACGAGAGAGGTCTGAGCGTGTTAGGCAGGCATACGGATCGATACGAGAAATGTACTCAGTTGATAAAGATCGAACGGGAAACACCCATCATCGATTCGAGGACATTCTCATCTCATCTCAATCGACGGAATAGGCTAGTTGGTTGGCAAGTACAGATGATTGATATTGATTCTATAGAGAGAGATAACCATCAAAGTGGATGAGAGAGTGTGTGAGCGTGTGCGTGTTTGTGGACGGCACATGTGATGAACCAACCGACCAAGCGTTTTGTCCAACTTCACCTGCAACACAACATTCGACTGCGCATTACACGGCACCCAACACTCTGCCGCGCGGTTCGACGTTCAATGAGCAGCTTCACATTTTCTACGGCCTGGCAGAGCTAACTACATGTTCCGAAGAGAGCTATTCAAGAACCGAAAAGAGATCCCGTTGTGGTTGTCTTTCTTCCACCGCGCACTGTGGGGAAGAAAAACCGGGTCCCGAACGTTTCACTCGCCCCCCAGAAAGTATCATTTCATGCCATATCACATTCCCTGCCTGATATTATAATATCACCTGATAACTATACTACCTTGCAAAAGATGCGAGATCTTGCACTAGCTGCCCATCGTATTGTTTCTATCTGATAATAATAATAATAGTACCGGTAGATGAGTATTTCAACCGTCGAGCGCAGACGGTTAAATGATATCCGAGCGGAATAAATATCACAATCACCAAGTAAAGACCCAAAAAACGCCGTAATAGCTTTACATTTTATATTCTCGGTATAATATTTTATATCGCGGCAATCTCAAGTAGATAGCGCCAAATGTATCCCAAAAAACCCAGATGATCCAAACCATGATAAAGGGAACAACAAAAACGGTAGCAACTCGAGCCATACAAACGGAAATAGGCCGACGTTATACAGAGTTAGAGAGAGTGAGGTAGAATAACCAAACAAAAATTGAGCCAGTCAAAAATTGTAAATGAGAGTGGGAATGAATCAAAAGTAGGGAATCCACACCAAAAAAAAGGGTTCTTCTTTAGCGTTACATTCACTGCTTCAGAGACCCGGATGGTTAGTATTCGGTGGGTCCCGTAAAACGATGTTGTACAGTAGTAAAATATACGTAGTGTATGAAAATGCTAAAAATCAATACCAAAAACCAAAAATCAAAAACCAAAGAAAACTAGGACGCCAGATTTTCCTAATAACAGAGCCGGTAAATAAAAGACATAAAGGAAAATAAAATTCAAGAGAGTGTGAGTTGTTGTAGATTGTCTGTCTGTGGTATTTTTGATTCAGAACGGATTCGTATCTTCGACTGTCAAAGTCGGATATATCCGGTAAAAAGAAAACTCCCAAAAATTTTTAGTTTCCCTGTCTAGAACTCCGTCATGAAATGCCCGAGAATAACAAGCATCTGTGATATACAAATGGGACGAGATGGGAATAGAAAAAAGAAGCAAAATAGAAAACCGCAAGATGATGTTTGTTTCCGAGAATTCGAGTTCAGGCAAAAACCCACGGGTAAATCTTTCAGTCGTGGTTGACGTTCGTGCCCGTTTAAAGAGCTAGCGAAGAAGAAGAGAAGAGAAAAAGGAAATGTTTTTGTCGTTAAAAGAGGTATCGGCTTTGTCGTGCTGCTATTATCCGAAGCAGGCCGTCTGTAAAGAAGTAGAAAGAGAACACGCTAATATCGCAAAGCAATAAACGAGAAAATACGAGGAAAACAATTTTTAACCTCGTGATAGTGAGGTGATTGACTGTTTCCTACCCATATCCGCAGCAGATTGTGAGTGAAGTGCTAACGGAGAATGTGGAATCGGAATAGGAATGTGAGGAACGGGCGGTAAATTTTGTGGATATGGCGAAAGAAGACCGAACGGAATCTTTGGTAGGTTGCCTTGCGAGCCGTCAGGTAGTCTTGGTAAAGGTACAGATGGCGGGGGGTGAAGTGGCGGTCCGTGAACAGATGCCGAAGAGGAAAGGCTACCAACTGATCTTCGGTTGTAATTCTGAGATTTCTCCCTTCGTTGAGTTACTGGCGCCGCAGCCAGCGAAACTGGTCTCGGTCGGATCTTGTTGATTGGAGCCGGTGGCGGAGATTTTGGATTAGGCAATGATGTTGAGAGAAGTTGAATTACCTTGTCAGGAGAAGGTGGCGCCGATGACTTGCGGCTCTTGCGAACTCTCCGGTGGGCGATTTCAACAGGTGATGGCAAGTTGCCAACCGACGAACCAGCAGTCGAGTATCGCTTTGGGATAGAGGGAACAGGAATTGGTATCGGAGCCGGCATGTGGCTAGACCTGCGATGTTTTCCGAAAGACGACGTCGAGACTTGAGTAAGAGTCGGCGAAGGTGGTCGCTCAGATGCAGTATGCTCGGTTCCAAGAGTGGTAGAAACCGGTCGTGACTTGAGGCGCAAGTCTGTAGAAGAATAGGAATGCGAAGTGCTCACGATCGAATGTCGTTTGTCATGGCTATCCGGCACCGAGTATCTTTCCGGGCTCGTATTCAATGATATTTGCGATCCCCTTCGCTCCGAAGATACCGAGTGGTTCGAAGTTCGAAGGCCGTCCAAAAGCAGTCCATCATGAGACATTGCTGTCGACGCCGATGTTGCAATTTCGTCTGATTTGCGTCCGCCTGTCGAATTCTTTCTCGAGCTATCCATGGATCTGCGCGGTGTTCTCGATAGAGGATCTTCTTCTTCATCGATAGTCGAATACAGTCTAGGGTTCTTCTCGGGATTACCTGCCAACCTGGAAATCTCCTTTCTGATCGTGGTTTGCCAATCTTGCATATCATCCGCATTCTCGAAGACCAAGAAAATAACATGAGCATCAAACCGAGCCTTAGGAAGACCACGAGATATGATACTTGGTCTCCTCTCGTCTGGGGTGAGCGGAGGCACATCGACGCCGCCCGAAGTAACTTGCAATACAAAAGGTTTGCCATCCAAGACATCGGTAACAAATGTTAAGCTCTCGGGGCGAAGCTTTAAAACTCTTTCTGGTTCTCTATCGTACGGACCATCGCTCCCATACTGAATCAAAAGACCTGATGTAAGGATGAAAAGCTTTTGGGTCCAGGTAATATCAAGCGACCTAGAAAGCGACCCCTTCCGAACAAATCTGCTTCTCCTGTCTCCACGGATCGTCTCGCTTTCTTTCTCCTGTTGATATTTCACTATCAGCTCTGGTGGTACCGACGGTGCAATCAAGACCGCATGCTTAAGCGACTGTTCAAAGGCGGCAAAAAGACACGGGTTATCTGAAGAAGATCGGGACACGGAACGTTGAGAAGAGGGTGCGCTAGACTCTGTGGGAGGAACGAAAAGAGCTTGTGAGAAACGTGAAGCAAGAGGCGTAGAAGGTAGTGAAGGGACTTTAGGCGCAGGTAAGTCGGAATCGAATTTGCTATCTTTCCTCAAGCTAGACGAGGAAGCTACAAATTCGGTCTGCTCCAGCGCGGTAGTGTGAGGAATATTTTTAGATAGTGTTGTTTTTTGCGACCTGAACGGTCTGAAGAAGTAGCTCAGGAAGTTAGAGCTCCCGCTCTTCTTTTCTTTGGATTCTTTAGATACCAAAGGCATACTGTCTGATGATGTTGATGGGGTTGAGGTATTTTTATCATAATGTGAGCCTGCTAGTCGTATTGCCGAAGCCTTCCTACTTATGCCAAAGGACTTCCTCGACTTTGCTGGGCTGGAATGGGCCATGTTGTGGGTTGTATCCATCTCGGATCCTGCAAACGCAATTGTGGTTGTCGTGCTCATCTTGGAGGTCACTGTCATAATGCGTTGGCGGTCGTAGTCCAAGACTTTAAGAAAGATGAAGTCGGTCTTCCGTCGGGATGTGTTCTATATGTTAGTAAACTACTAAGACTCAAGTTCGCTCGTCTTCGTCGGAAAAGGCCATCGTATCAACAATAATCAGTGTTGTGCGTCTTTTTCCTTTGTGCGGTCTTTCCTAATCCGGTTGATTCAAACTGAGGATGGGAGAATCTGGAGAAGACCGCAAGGCTTTTATTATTACTCGTCTTTGTAATTGTATTATTTCTCTTCTTGTTTGCCCAAATTGTGCACCGACTTGCTAGCAGCTTTTCGCCTAATATTTTTGGACAAGCCGGGACGCGTTGGTGCTTTTACCGAAAGGCCAGTCCTAATGTGGGCAGACAAGCCGATCCAGTTAATGCTGCGCTCTCTTGCTCAGCTGAGCAATGCAAAGCAGGCCAGATGCCCAGGGTCTAGTTGTGGTTGCGATTGAGATGGTTCGCCTTGTAGTTTAGTCGGTTAATCCGCTTCGAAGGTGAAGTTTTACCGGAACGACCGCTGCTTTCCGATTAGATATCCAAATTCTTATTTTTGATGTCTGTCACAAAAACATAGAGGAAATAAAAACCGTTCGGAAAACTAGAACAACGATGAATGCGGCTTGGGGTGGAATGATATATTATACCCGACGACCTCACCCGCTGTGGCACCCCGAAGGATTCTCCCTTTGGCTCTTTTTTTCGCCCGCTAGTGTTTTGGATGTGTGTGTGGGTGCTTTCCCGGCTGTATATCACTCTGTTCTGTGTGAAGGGTCAAAGGAGTGTATCGTCATTTGCTCCCTTGCGGCCAGGGTATTAGGGGCGTAGGGGGCCACGGAAAACGAGGTTGTCCAAGCCATTTGCTCCTTGTTTGCTTATTGGCATTGTTTTTTAAATTTTAAATCCAATTCCTTTTTTTTTTGGCTTTCCTCCCACACTTTGCCTTAAGCCTCTCTCTCGCTGGCACGGTACTGGTACTTCGTCCAGATGGTGACCATTTGCGCGAGCTCAAATTGAAGGGTACACATGTTCTCGCCGGCGGGCTTTGGGACTATCGTCAGCCGCGGATATCAGAAGAACCGTTGGTGCTTATCGAGAATGAAAAAGAAATAAATCCCACTTTGTTCAAAATCAACCAATTTCCGAGCTTTTGTTTATTCAACAAGTCGGTGTGTGACAACAGAGTATTGATCATGCCATTATGATTTGTTGTAGCTGGGCTTTCCTCCTCTGTTGCACTCGAATGTTGGATAGTGTATGCTTGCGGACACAAACTGATCGCCTGCTCCTTCCTTTGCAATAATCGCTTCTCGTTCGCTCCCGTGATAGCTTAGTCCGAGTTCGCAAAAAAAAAAAAAAAAAGGAAAGATTTTAGCGTTCGCAATCGACTATTTCGCTCTGTCATATTTTCTACCCTTCACAAAGGAAGGTATCCATTGTTGTCACAGTGAACTAGGTCAAGAGGAATGAGCTCGAAGACCTAGAGCTCGAACGGCGAGCAAATTTTTACCTCATCTCTTGTTCTCGCGCGCGATAAAGTCCTTGTATTCATTGGACCAAGCTCGGATTATCACGGAGAGAACTGGACGCAAAGGTGCCAATTTTGCGAAAAACACTCTCTTCGGTTGGGGCATTCTCGGTATTGCTGTTTTGTTTTCGTAAAACCCTGCTCGGGCAAGGCCTTCAAGGATATTGTATACGAAGACAGCATCAAGGATTAGGAAATCAAGTGTCAGCGAAATATATGATCTCCCGCACCGTTTTATTTGCCCTTCTCGTTCGCATATTAGCGATGAGCAGCAGCCATCGATCACGATCGTGGGGCAGATGTTTGGCAACGTCATCTTCATGAATTTTGCGATGAGGTTTGGTTGTTTTTCGAATCAGAAGTTAAGCATTCCGGTACTCTACTCTCTGCGACAGGCCGGATAAAAATCCGTTGATGTGCCCGCAGGTCTGAGATCACGGGGTTGAATCATTCCACGTCTGAGATACACTAAAAAAACGCTCTGCATTTCTGGCCAAAGGGATCTCTCCCGGTCAGCAAACTCGCACACCATTAGCCCAGCAACGATAATCCTACCTGAACGCAAATTTTCCGCAGCATGTATGGTACACACACACCAACAACTTCCACACCCGCTCGAGCTCGTCTACCGCCGGATACAACCCTCGAGGACCACGAAAATCAAATTTTTTCCTCATGCATGGGGTGAAGGACCACACCCATCGCCGCGGGTTATTCCACTTCGCCAGAAACACTCAGCCCTCTTTTTTCTTTTTTCCAAATTTCGCTTAAAAAACGCCCCGCTTAACCACTGTATTTCTTGTTGGTGGGAAAAGCGAGGTAGCCAAACAGCCGGAGAAGATCTGCGAGTGTGGTTGATGAAAAAAAATATTGAGCGTGCGAGGGAGGAGCCCCACGCACCTGGACGGTTCTGGCTCTAGCGGACAACGGGGGACCATTCCCAGCGCGATGGGTCGCCGCCTATTCCCTCTCATGCATGGTCTCGCCTGCCGAACCAACCAGAGAAGAGGAGCAAATGCGGTGAAATCTGAGCTTGGTGGGATTTCTCTTGTTTTTTGGTCGAGAGGATCCACAATTTTCCACATTTTGGCTTGGTCCAGGTGTCTTAGATCGGTCTAAACAGGTTGCATGGCTTGGAACCGAGAATTAACACTTGTTGAACCAGCAAGTCGTCTCTGGCTAGACCTGGTCACCATTGAGAATAGCGGAGTTCTTGAGCTCGTTGAGAGGGCAAGATGAAGGAAGGAAGCTATGTTGACAAGTTTCTCTGAAAGCTTTTGATCAGATGATTCCAGACCGTCTTGCTCTTTCGATTCCCCGTCGTGTGATGTGTATGACGAAGGGTGCATATCGCTTCATCTCCACCTAATGTACACTCTCATTTCAGACATGTAAGTCCTGCGTAAAGTTCACAGGTTAGATGAATGAGGAGAAGCGCCGTAGAGGCATATTTGATCGATAGGAGATAAAGACCCTCTCTATATGAGGTGGTATATTAATGTTATGTTATGTTGCTTGTTTCGAAGTGGGGATCCTTAATTTCCCTGCTGCACGCTTTTGCAAGTCCAACCTCACCAGCAACACATCCCCTTCTCTCTCCACTGCCTGCACCGCTGTCAAACTCAAATCACACCACGTTATCATCCAGTTATTGTTTCTCCTCTACGGTGAAACTATAATTATCTTTGCCGCTTTCTGTTTATCTCTGCCTTGGATTGCTTGTGAAAAACTTTTCAAAAGACTTCGGCTGGGAAACACTAGAGAAACACTCGCACGCACGTTTCAAATACCGTTCTATTGAGGGGCTTCTGTATCCCTGGGCCAGAATCAATCTCGCCCGCGGAATACTATGGTAGGGACCTTACCTTGTCATTACAACGCCTCCCTTCTTGACTTCAAGCCCGAGGCCCTCGTCTTGACGACATCAACAAAAGCCCTCATTTCGGAGACTTTGTCCGTGCGCCAGATGCTTCACGGTCCACTTGCTGCCATGGGCAATGCAGCCCGAGGTGCTTTGGACCGAGCTAGTGACCGATGATATTTTCGGTTTTTTAGATTCTTTTCTAAAGAACTTTTTTTCCTTCTCGGCCCACGGGAAACCGTTTTCCCAACCAGCAGCTATTCCAAGGCGCTTTGACAGCAAGTCTCGAGCCCGCCGCCGGCATGCCATGTGCAAAGGAAAGGCAAAGCTTAGACACTGTCAATGTGTTCTGCAGGAGGAAGCAGCGATCTTTGACGTTGACAAAGTCACAACATTGAGCCACTTTCAATTGGCGGATTCAACAATTCCTCGCAAATACCGCTATCTCGTGAATATAGGAACCGGCAGCTGAAGCACAAAACAAGGCTTTTTGGCCGTATCGCCGGCCTAGGAAGGCTGATACTCACTACTATCTCGCAAAAGCTATACATCGCGAAATGCGTCTGTATCATTCATCTCGATTGAGATTAGTTCCAATCACATATCAATTGATAGCATTGAGGCCGTGATATCGCTCGCATTATAATAGTTTCAATCGAGACCCGGCATCGTGGAGCCTGGATCTTCCCCCTGTGGCTTCATTGTAAAGTTTACTAGTCGCTTTGGTTAAACAACGATCAAATTTGGGTAAAAACCGCCTCCACGAAGAGTACGCGTCCAGGTTTGAAGACTCTATCTCTCAATATCATGAAAATCATTTTCCTCGCTCGGAATCCGAAACGACAAAGGGGAAACTTGCTGTTTCTGGTGTGATCATCAGGAGGCCGCGCCCTGCACCTCAAAGGGCGGCCAAAACGTCGAACAAACTGTTTTCAAACCCCAATCGCAAACAGTGACGGGCGTTTGGAAACGAAATCTTTCTTGGTGAAAAGCCGTTCGAACGTTAGTTCGGGTACCCCCAGTCTTGTACATTGACATGCATGCCGCTAGAATTGCGCCTGAGATTTGAACGTGTCTTTGAAAACATCACTTCGAGCTTTGGTACCTTCTGTTTAGCCTAGTTAGCGAGCACATTAAATTCAAACTTAACAAATGCAAACGAAATTATATTTTTGACGCATGACATATTGCCTATCAAAGGGGGGCAAGGTACCGAGACTAATTGACATATCGATCCGCTGGAACTAGAAAATAGAAAACAAAAATTTATGCAGCACGTCATCCAATATGGACCTGTGCACAGCATATTGCAAACTAACTATAACGTTACGTCGAAAAAGTTTGCTGTAACGAATCGAATACGTGCCTGCATGGCAATTTCCTTTCGATACAACCCAACAATCTTATGCTCAATGAAACAACGAGTCGACCTGCAACCGTATCGTCTTGCCGTTATGTAATTATTGTTGAAATTTGCGACGCCGTTGGGAGAGAGCAACGGAACCCAACCTTAAAATCACGGCTTTAAGCATGCCAAAGTTTCGCGTATCTTAGGCGAGATATAATGGTTGAACGGACCTATATCAGCCAATTAACCGGATCCGGTATTCGATATACACTTCCCTTCAACCAATTAGGTGTTGAACTCCAAATAGCCAGCCATATATACCCGCTTTCGAACCTACTTTTTTCGTCAACTTCCTGTAAACGACACTTGACATCCTTGTATATATATTTCAGTACTTAATGCACTTACTCATGTACCCGTATGCTTAACAGGCACTGAGTAACGTTTTCACACATACCGCCTCCATCACGCACGGAAAAAATATGCTGCCCCGCGCCGTCCACCAACGGAGACATCGATAAGTTCCGCGCTTACAGATAAACAATTAATTACCAAGACTTATTGAAACAAAAAGAAAAGCCAGGCACCGCAAACTTTAAAGGAGGCGTTGAGTAGCCAAAAAGGGGATGACAGGAAGGCAAAATGTACTTAGGTCTGTATGTAACCCGGATAAATCAGATACGTAGTATGTACCCATTGCCCCATCCGCCGACAGTTTTGGCTTCGGGAGGCTGGCAATATGCGGCAGAGAATATGTACCCGCTCAGGTACGAACGGGTTCCCCATATTATTACATTTATTATCGGACCCTGAGTGACTGCGAGTGCGACTAGCAATACGGCTGGAGACGAGAAGGAGGGAGAGCATCGGGGGGGTCTTTTGGCGAGAAGGAAGATTTATTTGTTGGAGGAGCAGTAATAAGATAAAATGCATATGTGACCCACTTCTCTGCCGTCTTGGAGATGGAACCTTTATAAGTCAACTTTTCGCATACGAAATATCGACATCTAATGGTGGCTCTTCGATGCCAATATAAGTGCGCCTGCCGACGCTGATGCTTTGGATCGCGTGTTTGAACGGTGTTTTGAAAATTAGGCTGGCAATGTGAAGCTACTTTGATCAAAATACTGCTCCGCTTTGGAATGAGATATGAAGTCCGGACGTATTGATAAAGTTAAAAGGTATTGGTACCTTTGTAAAGTGGATACAATCTCAATATTAAATTCCGCATTGCATGGTGTACTACTACTACCTCGTCTCCCGGGTGCCCTCAAGTTCTCAAGGAGCACTCATTTAAAACTTTCGACAATTTGTTCTGTGCCAACTTCATATAAATAGTATTCATATCCTAATTTCTTAATTTACATATAATTCGGATTTTGGAGCACATATGGATGCTATTGTTCTTTCTTAGGATACAGAAGTACACCTACCGTCATTTCGGCTTGAAAGTTACTTCGGAACAAGATCACACAATTTCATGAATTGATCAATTCTAAATACGTGTATATATCCTTTTTTTTCGCGTTCTATATATTTATCTATGAGCCGTACCTTAGACTAGTAGAAGGTTCGTCGTGTTTTGTCCGGAGATGTCAGGAGAATACAACATCGGAGAATTTAGTCTTCGGGTGCATATAATCTTTATCAAAAGGATTACTGATTTAGGCAATTTCTGTATTTCTGATAGTAACATCTAGAATTGAGAGAATGGCCTGAAAACATTAACGATTGTGAGTACTGTCGTATAGATTTTCTAGCTTGACATGATAGCTCGAGATTAGATATTTATTTCGATATTAACCATTGTAAAGTTTATTTTCGTTCAACTTTGACTTGAATATTATTTTCTTGGTTCGAGTATGCTACAATTTTAGACTACTCAAAATATCTATACTAGTGTAATAAATATAAAATCTAGACTGGCTCGATTGTGAGATAATCGCTGTGCTGTTGCATTTTTAGCTTCCAACGGTCATGCAATATCGGGTGGTGTTGCTTTTATCGATAGCAAGCCGCGACAACCAACTTCATCTCCAACTTCAACGTCTTTCCAATCTCAACATCATCAACTTACCTTCTTCGCCGCCAACTGTAAAATCATAACTCAACCGTCCCGACCTGCATTGCAATAACACAATATCAAAATATATTATCGTGCAGCTGAATATTTACCACCATGACGTCAACAGATACCAATAATCCTCCCTCCTCGACGACCGCTTCCGCAGCAGTCCCGATACCAACCAGCACAACCAACTCACAGCAGCCACGCCTCTCCAACCTCGTCCGCACCCCGTCAGCATCAAGCTCAGTAAGCGGCGGTGTCCCAACCCGCCAACACCGTCCCGTAAATGTCGCAGAACTCCACCAAGAGCTCGAACGCGAGCAGGAAGGCGTCGTCAACCGTCTCCTGGGGCAGATCACTAGAGTCGCCCAAAATGTAGCATCGACTCACCCCGGCTCCAATCCGGACGATATCGCCGCCGCAGCAGTGCCCCTATCGGCGTCACCGCAACTTCCTGCCCCGATCAGCTCACACCACACCCACCCTCCAAGCGTAACAGACATGCCGTCATCCTTCTCTCCTGCTATCGGCCGTTCCCGCTCGCCTGCACCGGGAGGACATCATTCTTACGGGTATCATCACGGTACCTCCCACTCACGTCACAATTCGCTATCTACTCGTTCGCGAACGAGTAGTCGTACTTCTTCTCCATTGCTGTTACCTGTTGGCATGGAGTCGTCCGTTTGGCCCGCTACTGCGAACGACCCATTTTTAATGGGAGGTCGCGATGAGGTTGCCTTTTATAAAGCTGAGACAGACATGTTGTTGAGAGAAAACGAGATGTTGAAGAGGAGGATCAAGGAGCTCGAAGATAAGGCGGGTGGCAAGGTCGATGGTGGTTCCTCTTCGGCCTCGGCTTCTGGTGCTCCTGTTAGCTCTGCGGAGACAAAGACGGAGTAGTAGATTCATCGTATTGCCTGCTGAAAGCTTTGGAGAAGCAGTATGAGGCTTTACTATGACAAGTCTGCTGTTATTTGAATTTAGATTATGATTATGCTTTACCGGCTAAGCAAACTTTGTTTATAAAAGCACAAAAAAAGTCTTCGTGTGATTGCTGCTGTTGATGGACTCGTTTTGTGTTAACTTTTCATATACCCCTCTACACTATTCCGCATCATTCGTTTAATCTCCTGGCTTTTTCATTTTTATTTATCAGGCGTGAAGGCGGGGGACAAAAAGGGACGCTCGTGGCGTGTATTTTACTTTGAAATTTCATTCATCATTTCTTTCAATTCAGCCCTTTGCGTGCAGTGAATTCGATAAAAGCTCACAGCACAGGAATACCAAGATACTGTAGCTACAATGAGGATACTTTAGTGGAAAGACTCTCTAAACACAAGAAAAGAAGGGCAAGTTGTAGTAAGCCATAACACTAGTTGGTAATACTGGCGCCAGCCAGATCACTAGCAGTGGGAGTAGGTTCGACCGCTTCGCGACCACACCCATGGCGAGGAGGCACATAGCCAATATATCTACATTCATAGTTCCCAGTACCCGCCATGAAGCACCAATTCAAAGTGTAATGATCCTGACATTGTGGATCCCCTGCACCTGTGCAACGACAAGCCATCCTACACAGCTGAGGACTCAAGCCCCCTTGATAGTATCCATTGACGCAACTGATATTGTACATGCGTTTCCATAAATGTTTGGCTGGCGAGGGACTTTCCTCATTTTTCTGAAGGCTTATCGTCAGCTTAGCGTGAGTTTAATCGAGCAAATGCACCGATCAGAGAACCCAGATATAAAAGAGCCCAAGTACTAGAATCGAGAGTTTTGAACGCAATTCAGGTTCCTGGGAAAGGGTGAAAGGGAATTACATACTCG
Organism: Dactylellina drechsleri; assembly: GCA_036971345.1. NCBI lineage: Eukaryota > Fungi > Ascomycota > Orbiliomycetes > Orbiliales > Orbiliaceae > Dactylellina > Dactylellina drechsleri. Next base: position 138,318 of record JAJTUB010000008.1, read on the forward strand.
CAAACCCTTATTTTCTGCTCGAAACTCGGGAGAGTAGAAATAAAGTGGAATGCCTTGGGAATCGACCGGGACTCCGAGCTTGGCTTTGTAACCATTGTTCAAAGGATCAAATTCAATAGGATGTGAGTAAGCAGCGACGAGGGTTTCAAGAGTAGCCGGGTATTCCTTTGCGAGATCGCTTTTGTTCTCTTCTTCAGGGTCGAACGGTGCGCAAAATACTGTGTATGTGCACAGAACGGCGCTGAGTATGGATGGAATGCGCATATCGGATCTTAAAGAGAGAAGATAAAATCGAGATTTCTGTGTGAATGAGCTGGTACTGTTGTAGAAGAGTATGTTTACAAAATAGTCAAAGAAATGTTCGGAGAGGATAGATTACTGGATGGAAACTTCACTCTTTTATATTTTTTTATATTGTTCTCAATCCTCTATTCTGTGGCAAATTCATTGTCCGTATTCAACTTCTTGAAGCGTCGCAAAGGTTGATGGTTTCTATCTTGGCCGAGAAATCGTATAGTAAAATTTATAAGCTAGGTAGATATATCGATGTTAGAAAGCGGCACAGAGCATGGGTTATGACGGAGTACTAGGATTGAGTCAAAGGCGTTTGTATTTCAACCTTATATTTATAACACCAATCCATCATACTTTCACTATCAGTCGCCGTTCGTACCAAGTGCTGTACTGGCGGTGTTACTGACATTCTTAAATAAACTTGATGCGTAGTGCTCCAGGGATATCGTAAAGGTAGTACAGGGTTCCACTGTCATAGGACCTGCTTTGCCGCATAATTACACACACTAGAACAAGGCTTGTTACCGATGGTGGACAACAAAAGACGACTGTAAAATTTCTATGATAAATCGTCCCCGGTCTCTGCCAAGATAACTAATCGGATAGGTATTTGGTAATTATTAAGATTGGAAGCTTCATAAATTTTATTCATTGGAACAAAAGGGAATTTTGAGGGTAGAGGATATTTTTGGTATTTTTTAATGTACATATTTCGGGTTTTTCGACTAATACGCATTCAAAAGATGGTATCTGAGGCACCATATCTCTCTTCACTACACTAGCAAAGGCGGGAGCTAGCTACGCAGCCGCGTTCAGTCAAATACGAAGTCATCAATGCACACCCAGCTAGGGGTGAAATGATCTGATAGAGTTACGGGCTATAGGAATATGGTAGATATGGATGAAATTTTGAAATCGCCAGGTCTTCAAGCGATAAACACCTGTAAGTCTAACAATCAACGGTATCAGATGTCTACAGTTAATTCCTAGTCAAATTTCCTTGAAGAATTTAAAATTAAACATTGGTCTACCAAGTATTTTGGTTTGATAAACAAATTATGAAATAAAAAGGGCGGCCGTGGTAAATATGCTATAACACTCGCTATTAAAAATTCGCGAAAATGGATACTGGCATCTTGTTATAAGTCTCATGGCCGTTATATTTTGTGCTTAGGCGTTGGCTTACAGACGTTTAAAGAGAAATTAATTTTGAACGCAGTTCAACAGTCTCGGCTCCAGTTAATTTCTACCCGGCTTGCAGTCTTGTCACTAAGCTCCGCAGGGAACATCTAAAAAGGTTTCATTTCAAAGGTGTCCTACCCCCGGATATAAGAGCTACTAGAACTTGGGAGGAAATTTTTGACACAATCGCTCCAGATTGGGGCGCCCGGCGTCGGCCAACTCCTTGTAAGCTCCCTTGAGATTAAGCACTCGTTGAACTACACCTACTCAACTTCACCATGAATAGATGTTGATATGCCACATGCGTTCCACCGCCCATCCACTTTGGAGCCTGATAATACTCTTGAAAAGACTCCAAAATTGCAAAAAAGGGAACATATCACACACAGAGCCCCCATATATAAACCTACCGCAGACACTTCTTCAAGACTTTCAGGAGTCCCAACAGGACTATCGTATACATATCCGAACGTTCCCAGGGTGGTCCGAGGAACGTCCCTCCAATCCCACCCGGAATTCTAAAACGGACTAGGGGCCCAGTTATAAGACCTCCACGGCTGCCACCGCTACCACGTGAAGATATCCCTCAATATGGACCTCAAAAGCTCGGTGAAAGCCCCTCCCGTGCTATGTCACCATTTAGCTCGCCACGGGATCTTGATCCTCGACGGTCTCAGTCTCTCAATTACCCCTCTAGTTTGAGTCAGCGGACCTCGAGGCAGTCGAAAATGAGATAACGATGAGAGGTTCACTTCGAGAACAAATGGCTAAACTACGGGCGGATCTTGATGCGTTGAAGGAAGAGAATTCGGTTTTAAGGCAGAGAATAGACAACTTCGATGAAAGGTTGGAAGATAAGGGAAGAGCGTGATGTTTGGAAACGCCAATATTTACAATATGCAAAGTCAAATCGTCAGTGATCAAACCTATCGGTAAAACTACGGCTTCAAAATCCCTACAGCTTCGAAAGTTTAGACGGTTGGCGGAAGACGACAGTCTTCTTTTCGTCAGGCACATATGATAGCCTCGAATACAGGTTAGATCTATCTAATCAGCCTCACGCGTTCAACACGGCTGTATAGAGTGCTTATACACTCGTATGGACTCAGATGAGCGTGCTTAGTGGGATCACTTTGTCTGTCCAACTACTCCACAAATTAAAGCACGGCAAATGAGACTCAGCTTACTAGAATACCTATGAATAGTTATTTACTTATAGCGGCGATGGCTCTAAACTCTAACTCAAGCTTTGTTGAAGAGGATAAATATACATGATTTCCAGAGGATGTATATAACAACAATCCGATTTAAAGATCGATCTGAAGGAAATTCAAGAAAGATTGATTTAGGATCAAATAATCATCAATTCATCACACTCTACCTTTGGGTCCTCTCTCACACTGTGGCTCGTGCATCTGGATCCATCTCCCGAATAGGAAAGCAGTGGCTAGTGAGAGGGGCGCACAATGTAAATATTATAAATCCATCGAATTGCGATCTCGATAGACCCGCCCCCAGGCTAATCTAGAAACCCAGGAGTATTATCGCGTGATAATTCAATATCTAGAAGTATCACCTCGCACTATTCCTGAAAAGTGAGACGCTGGAAAGTGATTTATGCGAGACTATGATACACTGAGAAGTAAGAGGATGCCCCTTGAGACATGCAACACTAGTACCTCCGCAACACCATGTCTTCCAACACTACACCAGCGCTATCATCTATTATCTATTCTAGCTTCTTCGCCGAATCCTAGAGGGGGTGTGAACCATCTATTGTTGCATGCTCAAACAAAAATGCTGGTGTCACCAAGTACGGTTAACCGGTTAACTTCAATCTGAAAACTCGAGAGTTCGACGGTTAAACATATACTTGCAAGCTATGATTATATATACAGCCGAGTAGGCCACAAATCGCCCTAGTTATATTTCCACGCTCTTTCTCGATTAACAACGGTTACTTCTCCTTTTCTAAATAGATTTTGTACTAATATTCGAGGCGGGCCTCATATTTACGTACACCTTCTTCGATCTTTAATTCTCGATATTCCTCCGTCCAGCACCTAACACCTTGCCCTTTTGATCACCGGTTTAATATCAGCACTACTATATAATTACAACAGTTGGCATGAAGCTGAACACTCGAACACTCGCCATTGTGGCGCTATTGTCTGCTTCTGCATCGGCAGGACTAATTAGGGTTGCGGTTAAAGAAGATCTAAATAAAATCGAGCCTCGAAAACCCCTCGCCGCTAACGAGATTGGCTACCATCGTTTGGACGGTTCGTCTTCTATAAACAGACGTCAAGCCTGGGAACACATCATAATGAAGCGTGACTCTGAAGCAGACTACAACAAGGAAATCAAGGAAAGAATCATCGGAATGGCCACCAGGGCCGGTAAAGCGAGTGTCGTTACCTTCTTAGCAACTCTTCCCGATACATTCTGGAACCAATTTTGGAAATTCGAATACGAGTACTTCACCACCAAGCCACCCAGTGCACCGCAAAAACTTCAATTCACGGCAGCTAGGGACCGGCTTTTGAATGGCCAACAACCAGTTATCCCACAACTTACAGGACCATTCCCTGTCGGAGATACCAATAATGGTTCGACCGGCGGGGCGCCACCCACCTCAATTCCAAGCACTCCATCGATGACTGATACTCCTGGGCAGAGCATACAATCCATGGCTAATATACCGGCGCAAACTAATCCAGCGGAGGTCAGCACCCCGACTCAGGCCAGCGATCCGGCAGCCGGTATGAATCCGGTTTCTGCTATTGCAAGCAATCCGGCCCCCGTTGCGACAGTTGTTCCAAACGCCACGAATTCGGCGATACCTGTCGCTACTGCAACGGCAGCCTTACCCTCGATGAACCCAACCCAGCCAACCCAAATACCTGGTATGAAAGCCTTGTAAATTCGCAATGTAAATGTGCACTACCACTACTATGGAGGAAACTTTAAGCTAACTCCGTGATACTAGGTCGTACCCCAGGCTTCAATCGCCCTTCCCGAGATGCATTGATTGACCGAGTCTTTGCGAGAATAAATAGCATTATGTATGTAGTATATGAATTTATAAGACATTAAATGTGTGTATTGCATTATTTTAGCTTTTTTAACGTTGATTCTTCCTGGCTTGGTAACTAATCTCTACAAGTGAGGGGGAAAGCGGATACAGTATAATGTAGTCTTTAAATTTTCCAAATAAGGATGACAAGTAGAGACGAGAGAGGGCGAACTAACAAAGCTCACGATCCGTGTATACTCAAGAGCTCAAGACAGACGGATATTATATCGTCAAAAACCCTTCCATAACTTTCACCGCTTCCCCCTCCAAAAACACCTTACTCACTTTCCTCTCCTCTCCCTCCACCGCCTTCTCCAACAGAACCGTAACCCCAATATCGCTCTTCCTCCCCATCTCCACCCCTTGCGTAACCTCCACCACCCACTCATCAACCCCCCTCTCATACCCTCCCTTCGTAATAGCCAAATACGACGCCAAAGCGCACGCAGCAGACCCAGTGGCAGGATCCTCCATATCACTATCGAAGAACATCCGCGTCCTAACCTCCACCTTCCCCGTTGCCCCTTCCACCCCACCTCCAACAATAACATAACAATAACACCCGATAAAACTCCTCCCACCAGCTCCCACCGTCCCTCCCACATCCTTAACAATATCCAACACCACGCCTTTAGATCCAGGCCTCAACCCGCGTAAAACAGTAGGCGACCCAACCTCGATCAACGCGAACGTTAACCCATCGACGATGGAAACAGCGGGAACCCCACTTCCCGTCACACCCGCCGCGAAAATCTTATCATGATCGTGTTCGTAGTAACTCAACGGGAGGTTAACCACCTCTGCGATCCTACTAGTCGGTATGGTACTTTCCCACACGGTAACTTTATGCGGCGTATCAACCCTCGTTTTCCCACCCTCGCCCTTCGAAATAGACAGTATACCCGCGGGAACCAACAATTTGAATTCATCAGCCGCGTATCGTGCATCGGTATCGGCGAGGGTGGAAAGATACCATCCCGTTCCGACGGTTGGATGTCCCGCGAAGGGAAGTTCCTGGGTTGTCGTCCATATCGAGATTTTGGTGAGGTGGGCGCTGATTGAGGGTGAGGGAGGGTAGATGAAGACTGTTTCGGAGTAATTGAATTCCTTTGTGATTTGGTGTTCTTGCAGTTTTGTCAGGGTGGTGGAAGGGGGGATGGTGACTATGGCGAGGGGGTTGCCTGATGAGAGAGGGGTGGAGGTGAAGACGTCGAGAGTGACGTAGGGTAGGCGGGGCATTTTGGATGATTATAATTATTCTTTGGCTTGGTATGGATTGGGTATCGAAACGTGTGATTTGAACCTATATATTTTTATAATAAATGCCTGATAGATGTCTGTTGGATTTTGAGGATAAATGCGTTGTAGACGGTCAACACCGAAATAATGATGAAGCGAAAGGATTGAGAGAATACAGGACCAGATTGAGAGATGGATTTTATATCCAACCTAAAGTTGGCAAAAATAGGCAGACGTCTCAAGTCGCGATATCGCACTCATGAATTGGTCAGCAAAACCGTACTATGCCGTTGATATCCATTCGATATCTCTAACTGGTACCGTTGTGCAATAACGTAATTAACCGAACCAAGATTCTCCCCGGCGCATGTAAATCCAATGAACCCTGGCCGGGCGTGCGAGTAGACTGGTAGTTTAGTGGATAACCCGGATCTAATCCTTCACCGGACGAATTCGAAGCGCATTATGAATGTTTTTCACGTGTCAGTAGAAGCAAATCTAAACTCTATCATCTTCGTGCAAATTCGACTAAGGTGATACTAAATTGAAGGACGAACTGATGTCATATCTCAATTGTATTTAATCCTGCCTCCCACCATGATCCCATATATTTGTGTATAATATATCGCATCCACATAATTGAAAAGAGAAAATTTAAAAAAAAGGATCCAAAAAAAGAGGCGAATTGAAAGGTCAATTATTCTGCTATGAAAGAATCACAAAAAAGTAATAGCCAAAAGTGAAAGCGGGGAAACAACCGATATCGGAAAAATAGGGACAAAGCGTCCATTCCCCAAGTCTATACATTCATTCAACCCATCATCCATCCATCCTCATCCAGAAACTATTCTATCTGTTCATAGTTTGCTACAAAAGCATTAGTATATCCTCCAACAAACCGATACATAAGAAATTGAAAAACTTACTCCATAATGGCCCCAGCATACTCATGTGTCTTAGCCTTCCCGCCCAAATCACCGGTCAAATACTTGCCCTCAGCGAGCGTATCGAATGTCGCCTTCTGAATTCTGCTCGCGTGCTCGTTAAGTCCCATATGCTGCAACATCATGATGGACGAGAAGAGAAGGGCAGTTGGGTTCGCTAGAGCCTTGCCAGCGATATCCGGAGCCGAACCGTGGACGGCCTCGAAAATGGAACATTCGTCGCCAATGTTGCCCGAAGGTGTCAGACCCAGACCGCCGATGAGACCGGCGCACATGTCCGACAAAATGTCACCGTATAAGTTTGGCCTATTCTCCAGAGTTAGTCCGTCTAATGACAACTAAAGGAAGGAATACAGGTAACCTACATGACCAAAACCTTGTCATTGTAAGGCGTAGGATCGGTAACTATCACAACCCCGTTAGCACCATTCACTCAACTGTTCCAATCCTCATCTATATTTCGAATCATGCATACCCATATTCAAACAAGTGTTATCCAACAACTCGTAATCAAATTCGATCCCCGGGAACTGCGGCGCCATCCTCTGTCCCAACTCTAAAAACAACCCATCACTCTGCTTCATAATCGTAGCCTTATGCACAACCCTAACCTTCTTCTTTCCAATCGCCTCAGCATACTGGAACGCATACTTCAAAACCCGCTCGCTTGCCTCCCGCGTAATCAACTTGATACTTTGGACCACCCCGTCCACAACATGGTGCTCGATACCGGAATATTCACCCTCCGTGTTTTCTCTGATTAGAACCGTATCAACACCGTCGTAGGCCGTCTTGTAACCGACGATGGACTTGCAAGGACGGACGTTGGCGAAGAGGTTGAACGTGCGGCGGAGGGTGAGGTTCAGTGAGACGTGGCCCTTGCCGATGGGTGTCGCGAGAGGTCCCTTTAGCGCTACGAGGTTGTGTTTTATCGAGTCGATGGCGGGTTGGGGGATTGCGGTCTTGCCTTCGACGAGGACGGGAGTGACATCGATTGGTTCCCAGTCAATTGGGACCTATAAACACAACAAACACAATCCGTAAGTACCAAAGAAAACGTTATACATGAGATGTGTATTTTGGGAAAAAGAGGGAATAGTCCATACATCAGCGGCGGCGTAGATGTCCTTCACGCTCTGTGAGATTTCAGGTCCGATACCGTCACCTTCAATCAACGAAACCAGGTATTTGCCCTATACACCGACGAACAAAAAAAATATTAACCGACCCGGTTCCCGAATAAAATATCGCTCGCACCCCAAAATGGAGGTTTATCCGGTGAAAATGACGATATGAAAAATTCGCGGCGATGAAGAACGAACATTAGCCTGTTTCTGACCACCAAAGCCACCGACTTTCTTTTCGGTGGCGTATCCTCTGTTCCACTATGTTATTCAATGTATGTTAGCGATGTGAAAAAAAAAATATCATATCATCGGGTCGGGATATATGCAACATACCTGAGCGACGGCACCAACGGCCCGGACGAAGGGTTGCCGCGACGGAGCCAATTGGCGGGAAGCGGTTTTGAAGAGCGACATTGTTGGATTATTTTATATACCTAAATAAAGGTCTGAGAGGGCGGAAGGGAATGCGAATGAGAGTGAGAGATAAAATTGAAGGAGAGATATCCGTCGAAAAGAAGAGAGAAAGAGAGAGAAAAAATAGTGAGACCCGAGGGAGTTAGAAGGGAAGAGGGAAGTGGTGGTTGGCCGGGGGAGGGGTTGTGTTTGCAGTGGTCGGCGTCTGCTGCTGGAAATTTTTCTTTTCGTTCTTTTCGCAGGCGTGGGGTTTCCCGACCAAAAGCGTAATCTGATCCGATTCCGAAAATGATAAGATGGCCAAGCCAAAATATATAATAAGAATAGTCTATAACAGCACACTCTCATGATAGATATATCAGATGAATACAAGTCTACAATGTATAAATAAATGCATCGGAGAGTGAATTTTTAGCTGAGACGATGCTGTTTCTTCCGGGATCAAACATGCTCGAACCTCCACACTCCCTTTATTATATCCATGAAAGCCGTAAAAGTGAAAAAGAAGACGGAGAGGAGGAATAAAAAAGAAAGAAACAAAGCACAGGCTATGATGCAAATACTTTCATCTCACACGCTTTTTGAAAACTTTATAAAAGTCGTGCTCGGGTGACCGACCTAAAAAGAAAAAAAAAAGGACGAAAAAAATTTATTACAACCTCCCCCCAGAACAATAGATAAAAATGATCCTCGTGTTTCCATTTCCCAAACTTCCTCCCCTCTTTAAGCTAAATATTTGAGCTTCTCGCCATCCAATCGCTCTAGGTATTCCTTCTCCAACAAAATGTCAATGCACTTCTTGATATCCGGCACCTTGGGCGTAAAGCGCGATTTGATCTGTGCAATCGTTTCTACGACAAGAACTTGATGCTTGAGAACCTTGCGTGACTTCATGATACGCACAATAGCGGACTATAACACAAAATTATCCCGTTAGCATGATGTATTTTTCTACGCTGAGAAAATAAAATGAATATGGTACTAACCTGCATGAGCAACTTGCGATCCTCTTCAATCGTCTTGTGGGTGTCCTCCGTCTCCTGCTTCTGCTCTGCCCTGATAGCCATATTAAGGTTCACACGGATCTTCTTGCTCTTGAAGTCGGTGTTCAGGCTCAGTGTAGTTCCAGGCCCAACCTTGCTCGTGGGAGGGTCGATGTTGAGGACCTTCGCCTTCACGAACACGCTGAGTGACGGATCGAGATAATCTCGGGAGAGACCGGTCGTGGCCTCGATATCCTTGTAAGAGTAGGAAGTAGCGTCGTTGAACATCAACAAGATGGCCATCTGATAGGTGGAAACGTGGAAGGTGAAAGGAACTTTCGATGACTTGGCGAATGTCGCCTTGACATCTCCCTTGCAGAGATGCCACAGCCAGTTCAACTTGCGGCCACTGTGCTTCTGGAAGTAGAAATTTTGGAATCGATCATAGGTTCTAGTGATGACTTGCGGAATGTTGAAGGGGGTGTTAGGAGGTGTGAGGGGCCAGAAAGAGGTACCCAAAACCTGTATCGAAAAGTCGACTGTTGTCTTGAGAGTCTCCTCGTCCAAATTGTTGGTCAGGAATTCCTTATAGCTGTCATTCAGATCCTTAGAAATCTGCATGTCCTGGAACATACGCTGAAGTTTATTGGTATATTCGAAACCGCAAGCGTCCTTGAGTTTGCCAATCATGCTAGTCTCGGCATCGTCGGACGCTGAAGTTGCGTGCACCAGTCTCTTCGCCAACATCCTTGAGTAGAATTTCTGGAAAACATCCTTGTCCTCAACATACTTAAAGACGGTCATGATGCTGTCCAGCTTGCTCTCCAAGTCCGCCTCTTCTGCCGCCTTCGCGCTCTTCTTCAATAGAGAATCGGCATACTTCGCGAGCAATTCCGGTGATTTGGACGAGGCGGCCTTGCAAACCTTGTTCCTGTTGACGAATTCTCGGCAGGCATTGTCCAAAGATCTGACAAATTCGGTATCCTCCTTGAAAGCAATCTTGACGAGACCGGAGTATTTTTCGTGGACCTCAAGAAGGGCGTCAACGTAGACCTTTGGTTCGAGAGCCTCATCAGCATTCTCGTTGGCAACCTTTTCGATGGCCTCGAGGCCAGCTTTTCGGACGTGGGCTTCGAATTTTGTTCTCAACGGCTCGAGACCGTCCGTTATCCGTGATAGCAGGTTATACATGCGCTTGAGGTCGTCTTGTCGATCATTATTCAAGAGGACCTGGAACTCGTCGTGCAGAAGAGTCTTGTGTTCTTGGATAAGCACGCGTTGACATGTCTTCATCAATGGAACCATAATGTCAGGGTGAAGGTAGACGTGAACACGACCTTCTTCTTCGCTCAGACGGGTCTCGGCCTTCTTCATGTATTCTACGACGCTATTCTCAGCAACAAACTGCTTCGATTCCAACTGGTAGTATGTATTTGTGACTTCTAAGAACGGCTTCTCAAAGTACTCCCGGTATACTTCTAGCGTAGACTTGGAAGAATCGTTCTCGTCAAGACCCAAGGAAACTGTAATACGAGTTAGTGATTGTCCAACGATGGCAAATAAATAGGAACCATACCGAAAGAGTCAACTATGCTTTTTACCATGGCGGTTTCGATGGTTTCACCGTTTCTCTGCTTCTCGACAAGCTTGAGAACACCATCCATAACGTTCTTCTGAACACTGTCAAAGAGATCGATCTTCCATCGAACGAGATGCAGCTAAAACATCACTTTTGTCAGCCAAGAGTGCTCCAAAAATGCGGTTAAAAACTAAAAAGATAGCGCGATGAATCGTACCGTGTACACATCGTATATGTTTTTCTTGCCCTCATCCATTTCACGCTTAACCCAATGACGGTTCAAGTATCTGAATAAATGATTGATGTACTTTGCCGCGGTGGTGTATCGATCCCATTCCCTTATGTAGAAACCGAGGAGTGCCTCGTCGGCATATTGGCCGGATTGTTCCTTGAGACCTGCAAGGTGGGTTGACAAGTATTGGATGAGATTGTTGTATAGGTCCTCTCCGAGTAGATGAGCGCCTCTGTGAACTCCACCTTGGTGATGCAGAGAAGTACTGCTTGAATTCACGGCCTTTTGGGATGTGCAAAAATTATGAACGGCACTAAAGATGATGAAATTGCGGGGTTAGTACTATCAACGTGTATGATGCCGGAGCGAATCCTGAGAGTCATTCGAATGGAAACTCACGTATATATTCCCATATACTAAAAAATTTGTTACATTAGCCTCCGTCCTAGTGATTTGTTGAGGCGGCGAGTAAAACTTACAGCCTTCATGTCCATACCCTGCTGGAGGTCGTTCATGATCTTGGAGATTCCTTGCTCCAAGTAAGTCCATCTGAAAATCATGTTAGCACAAAATGCAATAGACCACGGGGAACGAGAAATAGCCTGTGGAAACTCACGTTTGATCGAGGTCCTCCCGATTGGGAGTCTGCGGATGAAGCGGCATTTTGCTCGTGTATTGACAGGACAAGAATCGAGATGCTGAAGACGCTGAAAAGATCCCAAAAACGCGACTTTATGGGAAAAATGGAAATGCTGGAAGAACGGCAAGCGCACAGGTCGTTTGTTCTGCAGCCACTTGTCCGAACGATCCAAGTCCGGTCTCAGACGAGATGTCAGCCTTGTGCTATCGACGGTGGTCGGAATGCACGATACAAGAAATCGCAGAGCTGAGAATTCTAGAAGAACAGGATTTCAAGTGTTAGAAAGCGGAAAGAAGCCAAGATCTGGTGTGAAGATGGTGGAATTTGCGTGGACGTGGCGTAGAATTTTAGGATTGCTCGGAGATAGATAGCGTACCAAATGTGGGGACGAGAGATAGATCGGGGGTTGAGATCAAATGAGGAAGAACGGTGCTTCAAGGTGGTTAGTTAAAGTAATTTCATAGACGAGCGAGGGGCAAACAAGGCGAGGGAATGGGTACCTGGAAAGTAATATTCCTGAGTAATGAGTGTCTGTCGACAGCTTGGTAAGCTGTCTACAGATCCGCGAGGCAACGTGAGCTGGAGGATGTTGTCAAGCTGCTTTGCTAGCTGTCCAAAGAAGTGGCACTCCGTTGGTAACAAGCTTCGGCGGCGAGATACCTAGGGAAGCAAATCCGGTTCGCGTAACTCGGGATGAAGAAGCTCGAGGGTGAAGCGTGAGAACGGGGTGATGATGCTGGGTGAGAAGAAGAAGAGGAGGAGGATTTGAAGAGGTGGTTCTGGTAGTGTAGTGTGTGTTTCGGAGCGTAGTTCAAATCAGTCAATCGGCCTCCTCTGCTGCTCGAGAAGGATTCAAAATGGCATAACTCTTGAACCACCACCACTGCCACCAACAACCGCACGATACAATTGTACCAAAAAAAACACGCCCTTTTTGGTAGGATTACTTGTTCCGCTTGGGCTTGGACTCTTCACTTGTTTCTCAGGTTCTTTGTTACAAGGCCTCCCTGTCAGTAGAGCGAGGGAACTCGCTGTGGTTGCAAACGCAGGTGGGGTCGAAAACCAAGGACTCGGAAGCCATAATGGCAAGAAATCAGCCTCCCAAAGATGAGCAAGCGCACGCGTCTGTCTGGCTGGCTATGAGTAACACTGCGTCTTGAGGACTCATTATATGCATTAGGCACCGTATTTTCTAGTTCCATACTCTTGATCAAGATTTTGTAGCGTCGAAACTGATCAGGCTAAGCTATCGAAACTACTTTTTGGCTGAAGCTAGAGGTCCGTTGTTTGAAGGGACATATCACACCTTTGAGGAAACATTTATTGGCCGAACGATGGATAGCTTTCGAGTGAGCTCCGTATGGGTCAAGATTCAAAAGCATCCCTCCTTAACACAGTTACTAGTTATTCAAGAACCGAGGTATAGTGTACCATATTATTTTTTGGTTTTTGAGATAGCCTTCCCTTATCAGATCCCCCGAAACAATTTTGCGAGTCAATGTTGGCGAGCGTGACAGTGAGTAGATCTAGTGAAAGTCGCTAGCTCAGATACGAGTATTACGATGCTCGTATACGCTTCTCAATAAATTTACACCGAAACAAAAAAAAAAAGAAGATATATTTGGAAAGGGGTATGTGAATAGAGATAAGTAAATAGGCCGGGAAGGGATAGATCACAAATGAAAGAAGTTCGGAAAATTTGAATGTCAATTCGACAATTGATGGATGGAAGAACGCCATTGGTATCTGGCTAATAAAAAATATCCACAAGTCCCAAAGGAACAGGAAACAAACGAAAGAGAAAGACGACGCCTATAACGCCATAACGATGCAATGTGGTGAAGTTTTGGACAAGCATACACCCTCAGGAATCCCCAAAACTCAAAATATTCAAGGACTTAAAGGAAAGATAAAATGTAACGCCGATTGCAACAGATGGTTTCCCGAAGAAATAAATTTTACAAAATATAATTGAATGAGTGTCGAGAATAAGATTCTTGTCGAGAGACCTATCCATTCGTCCTGGATACTCTTTCCACTAATCGGAATATGCTGACCGTGAAGGTGCTAACCCAAGCACATAATGCGAGAAAAAGGAACGAAGCGAGGGCACGTTGTCGTGTGCAAAGAGGTTGGTTCGTGATGAGCCGTCCAGGATCCGCGCTCGTATTCATGCCTTGTCCTGGGAGTGCTGAGCAGCTTTGTTGGACGGTGTAGAGAGTGTCGAATGCTAGCGATAAGTTGGCCGAATCGAAAATAATGAAAACCAAATCAAACATGACTATCCTTTTAGTTAGTTCTTTCGCGCAGGTAAAGGGTTAGCTAGAGATATCTTACTTAATCGAATCTTAGCCTTTGGTGAGCGCAAGCCCAATGGTTTCCCAGAATATTCGTCGTACGTGATATATATAATATACACGAGTGCGATGGCATCGACAATTATTGCGAGGAGGGTCGATGGGAGCTGGGGTGTCTTGTTCCTTGCGCTGAGAACGAATATGCTGGCCGATAAACTTAAAGCGATAAGAGAAACAATCCAGATTATAGCCCTGCACGACATAGGAACCATTGGATTGTTGAGCAGAATGAGATGCAGTCTTTTATACCATATCTGCCTTCTTTGAGCGATGATACCAAATATTCCTCTCGCATTTTCACCCGAGTCTTCGCCACCGGCCTCGCCATTCTTAGCCAACCACGGTGCCGATAGACCGTCATCACCCCATATTGCACCACTTTCCAGGTCCTTCCTCTCCGACGCGGACGTAAACGGTCTACCCGACGAATTTTCTGCAAAGTTCCTCCATCGACTGCCCTCGTTATTCGTAGAACGAGGAGTCACGGGTACGTTCTCCCTATGATTATCCCATACTGACTTTTGTGCGGTCTTATGTGTCGGAGGGGGCATCATTGGACCCTGATCTCCCATATCTTCGTCATCGTATCGTTGAACCCATGCTATTCAATTAAACGGTCCAATTAGCATTCAATTGTTTGTTTGCACGCCTTCCTATGCTGGAAAATAAGGACAATACAAATGTCACCATCCCAAAATCAAATATATGGAATAACGTGATACGTACTCGGCACAGTCCGTACGGCCCTCCATTGAAGTTGAGAATCTCCCGAAAACCGAAGCCGTTCAGAACTCCCACCGGATGCTTTTGTGGATTCGGATACGACAGAGCCCTTGGATATTCGTTTGCTGGGTTGGTTCAGGTTGGCCGTGGCTGTTGGGCCCGACGAAGCGGTTGTTGTCGGCGGCTGAGCCTTTGGCTCATCGGGCGCCATAGGTTCCAGTGACGTGATGGGGCTCGGCAACTACTGAATTAACCAGGCTGTCGAGAAGGAAGGATAATTACAAAGGGAACACGTCGCCGTCAACCTCCAACGCCGCCTGTTGCTGCGAGTCGTTCACTTGTTGGTGTCGTTTGTCTCCTTTCGAGGTCGGGAGGATGCTGAGGGAAGGAGATTGAGGGGAGAGAAAGGAAATAGGAAGTGCCGTGCGACGCGGGAAATGAGGTTTTTGGTGTTTTCTTGTCGGGCCCCGAAGAAACGCAACCAAAAATGGGAGCGAAATTAGCCTTGGAAGAAGGGGAACTAAACTATTCTATTCGTGCTCGAGGGCATCAAAAAGCAGGGAAACTCTCCCAAAACAGGCATTGAGTGTTCGCTCGGCCTCTGCTACAGGCGAACGGACGGGCAACGGGCCTGGTTTGAGCAATTTGGTCAGTTTGGTTTTGGTGTCTTTCTTCGATAATACTTTTGGCTTTAGTTTTTACGGTCGCACAGGGTCAACGGACGTTTGAATAAACGGCCGAACAATGATTCGGATGCTGCCAGAACATTAAGCATGTATTTCTGTTGGAATTCTGTAGATGTCGGAACTCGTATTATTAAAATACAAGGACCCCTTCGATCCTTCGGGAAGAGAAGGGAGAGAGGATTCGAGAAAAGGTCATGAGATGAATATTCGAGACCTTACTTGGCCGAGTATATATCGATAAAATGCGTAGACGGCTGGTAATCCTCACCAGCTGACGACTCACGTGGAGTGGAAACTCACTTATCGATATCTCGTTAGCTCCCCAGGCGATCCGGAACTTCTACTTTGGTTGGTTGGCTGGTTGCCAAAGACACAACAGTCCTTGCGAGAGGCTTTGCCTCAGCTCTGGTGCGCCACCTTTAACCTCCTCGACCGCGACTCTCCGTCTTGGAAGGGCTTATCGAGAAGATCTCACCCGGCAGGCACATTTGGTCAAGATGGTCAAGACCCAGGTCGCTTTCCGCATGTACCTGTCCGATCGAGCGTGGAGGCTCGTCATGAGAGATACGGCGCGGATGGTAAAAGGGCACGAATTGCAGAATACGGTCAGGATTTTAAGCATCTGCGATTCGAAGAGGAGACCGCCGTTCTCAACTGACATCAAATTACTCCGAGCCGGCATGGGTTCCAGAAAAGCCACAAAAGCTTGGTAGACTACACTACCTGTCTCTGCGGAAACGAAGGGCCATGGTTGCAGTCTACCGGCAACGATTCATGAATATGGTAATCTGTGGCGGGAAATCGTGCATATATTGCTTGGCAATCAAAACGGAGGGAATTCATCTAGCCCAGGCGGTTGCAATAAACTTCAAGACTAGATCAACCGATTGAAGCTAAGCTTTTTGGCTTCGTTGTTCGTTTGATGATAGGCAATATGCGCAACATATTCTCATTGAAGATGTGGTGACGACGGTGTGACATCCCGCTGTTTTCATGGGCGAAACGGTCAAGGATTAAATGGCAACATGAAGTTAGTCCGTCAAGACGTACCGATGAAAACACCCAAATCGCAAAAAACCGATACTCATAACCCCTTGCAGGTGTCCAGAGTGGGCAAGCGACAATGCAAAGCAAAGAGATGGCTGGGACGTAAAGCAGATGACGAAATCTAGTACCTCGCGGAACTGACAAAACTGGTGCGGGACCGCTCTTTTTCTGAGCGACTAGCTCGGAACGTTCTTCTATCGACAAATTAGAGCCCGTCGGTCCCATTTTGCTGCTATTCTGGGGATAGTCTTTCAAGCATTTGGGGGGCCGAACACCCGCCAAAGGGAAGAGCTACGGTCCATACATACGGGCAGCTTGTCAAGCTGGGGGCCAAAAGAGCTCAGAATATTGATAGTGGGCCTTGTTTTCTTCGCTCTTATGCAGCTTGCTTAGCTGCAACGCTTACGATGTGTTCTCCACCACACGACACTTCACCCGAAGGCACAGCACCCAAATAGTCGCTTGCTTAGATCTGGTATCGACCTTTGCAACCTCAAAATTTCTCGCTGCATATTGATTTATGCCCTCGGATCGATGCTTATCCTTTTGATATCAAGCAGAAACTAGGCTTAGGGCTGCATTCTAGATCGATCTACGCATCTATGCTCTCTCACCGGCAGTTGCATTTAAACTTAAAGATATTGCGAGTACGGAGCCGATCAAGAACAAGAGGGAAAAAATATAAAAGGTCCCATGGGAGAGCGCCGCAGGACAGCAATGCTCAAATGGGGCCTTTTTTTTTGCCTACGGAAGAAGGGAACAAGGGAATTTCATGCAGCTGGTGCGAAAGGTTGGGACCAGCTGTTCCTAGCGGCCATCCCTGTACGATGTTCGTTCGAACATTATAAGGCTATCTGCAAAGGAATTGATGGCTGGCCAGGACCAGGCCGTAGTTATTCTTCTGCACAAAGCTTATCAATGCACCACTTTTTGATGAATCCAACTGTTTGCAATGTAACCAACCATTCACGACGTCCGTCTCGGCTCAAGGCTAGTACGATGCCATTTTTAGAGAAGGCTGCCAAGGGCATTTCACTTTGCTTTCGCGGAAAAAGTAACGTTATTGGCAGCGTCAAGGTGTCTGATGGAGAAATTACTTTGTTTGTGTCGTGCTTTCCGGATTCCCAGTTGATGACTGATCCGGCGTCGAAGGAAGGGGCTGGCAGCTCAGATGGCATCCGTTATCTCGATCATGGTTCCATCAGGCAGGCACGAACAAGAGCCATTTGAAGTTGCATCGTCATCAATTTTTTTTTTTTTTCTTGAAATTTCCGTCTCCTCCCAGGCACGTGGGAAGAATTATTAGCATTGGTAATTTAGAAATCGACGATCGAAACGCCAATGTCTATGACGATGCCTTCGAATAGCCTTCTCCTCTGTTCTTCCTCTTCTATCGAACCTTGACTGACGAGACAATCGTATCGGCTCGGTCGAAATAAAAAGAAAAAAACTCTCTGAGTACTATCAGAGATCCACAGGCTGAACGAACAAGACCCAGCCCCCGTCAAAGGAACCGGCGTCTCGCAGCAGACTAGTTGGGTTTGGGGGTCTCCTCGAGAAGTCGGATCATATCGCAAGCCCGGAGTGGCTACCACTTCACACGGTTCCTAACGACCTAATCGTCTTCTTGGGCAACTGTTTTTGCTGATATAGCAACTGAAGCACCTGAAAAACAAATTCAAGAAGTGGGATGCAACCTCACCCTCTTCCTTTTCTCACCCTCGTCCGCTCGTTTTTCGAACTTTCATAGTTCGGATTTCGTCTCAACTTTTGAAAAGAAGAATTTCTCTTTTCGAAAGGATTACACTCGTTTGTCAATTCCCCTCCTCTTCGAACAAGGTACGTATCTTCTTTTTTTGTTAGCTGTATTTCGTTTGGTTTCCTTGATTGTATTATTTGCCCTTTGCACTGTTTCGAACCAATGTTTCCGGCATACATGCTTGTTACCAAAGGGATTTTCTCGGCAAGAGCGGCGAGTGGAAGAAGTGAGGGACTGAGCTGCGAACGCTCTGCATGCAAACATGGCCAGGCATGCTGTACACACTCGCCCGACATTCGCATTCACAGGACCTTGCATTCTGTCGCAATTAAGAATTTGGTCTACTTTCTCCTGTGTGAAGAAGTGTATTATTTACTATCACTATCATGTTTTTATTATGCTTCAACGATCTCCGCCAGGTGGGACTGCGTGACAAGTTCGAGGCTGAAGACATCCTTTCGTCTGCCTGGTGGTATCCATGTGCGGTTTGGCTCACTCGATCATCTTCGACTGGCTGGACGACCGACCCAACGACACCTCTTCCACTTTTGTGTTGTTTATGGTCCGCAATGCGCTAAGAATGTTATCATAACCCTCCTTCGTCCGAGCGATTCAGTGAGCTGACGTTGAAAAACTGGTAATTTTTAGACCAAAAGGTATCCGTAGAATTCAGAAGAGGACGTTCCACAATCGTTCCACCTTGCTCCCTTGCATTTCTCGTCACAAACGTGGACCGACACAGAAATCAAAGCATCTTTGATTGATACATTTTCGTCATTTCGCCTTCCTGCGCAGCTTGTACCACCACACAGTTTCGCAGATCCGAATCGAAATCGATTAATTCAACAATCGGATCTTCTGTATAGCAATTACCCTTCTTCTCCGTTATACACTTGACGATATTTCGAAAGGACAACGGTGCGAATATAGAAAACGTGCCCTCAACGACGTGGTTGTGTTTTGGCAACGCCGCCAAATGCGACATTTAGAGCTATAGCTTTGGTGTCCTTCGAGCCACCTTCGAGCCATTCGCATGAACGACGGGCCCACACTGCAGTTTCCTCAATCGCACATTTGGTAGATCATTCAGTCACGACTTAATATTCGCTCGCTCAAGGGACCAATTGGATATAGACTTTCTTGCACGAATTCAATTGAACGGGTTTTGGAGGGGCTATATTCGATACGAATAATTATTTCGCAAACCTACAGATACAAGGTACTGGATAATCGGTGTGCCTAGTTGGCCACGATGGATGGCACCGGTGCTCCTCAGAATGGAGTTTATTCACAAGTGAAGCAGAGCCTGGATAATGATCTCGAGAGACCTCTGGAGAAAGTGGTGGACACGCTGGAAAACGGACTGGAACGACCAGAACAGTCGGAAACACTGTTAGGAGATGCCACCACGATCACAGCGCCCGCCCCGGTACAGCCTGCGCCGGCACCTGTTCAACCTCCACAGCGGCCACAGCAGAGCATCTGGGCGAAGAAGTCGAATTTGTTGAAGAAGAGGGCGAGTTCTTATAGGGCCGAACCGGCCATGCCGACACCACCTTCCCCGCCGAAACCCACCCATCAAGCTTATACACCAACTATTCCTTCACCTTTAAATCCTACCACGAGCACGAGCGATTTAGATCTGGCAGCGGCTGGAAGGCCTAGCCATTCGGGTAGTCACATAACAAGAGAGGCTGCTATATCTGTTACGCCATCTGCAGTTAGCGATCCAGGACCGCGGCCTAAGAGTCAACTATTATTGTCTCCGGAACCGATAATGCCACAATGTAAGGAATACCATATTTCAGAAGAAACGAGATTATTTGCTAACCGCTGTATCTGTGTTGCAGTTTCTCTTATGGATATCGGACGCGAGTATGATCGATATCCTGCAAGGACACCCCGAAATAGCGTCATGATTCAGAAAACGCCATCCGATACCCCGTCGTATAGGAATTCGAACTCGATGCTCGAAGCGGAAAGTGCAGAAAAGAGAATAGAGATCGCCGAAACCGAGTTGGAAAAGAAATTTGATCCTTACGCCGAATCTTTAACGAAACCGACACTGATCGATGCTGGTTTCCCGCTGTATATCGACGAAAAAGAACCAGATGACTTTATGCATAATCCCGGTGAAGGCGATGAGAAGCACACAATTTCACTTAAGTCGATGGGACTGAGAGGGATGATTAGCTTTTGCGGGTTTTGGCTTTTCGTCCTCGGTCTTTTCTGTCTCTTTGTCATTTTACCGGTCCTCACTTTCTCTGGAGTTGTAAATACTGCATCCGGTGACTACGGCGGCAATGAGTCCACGAACCAACCACCCGTGATGGCTCCATGGGAGTACGTCTACACACAATACACATTCCCAATCTTGGGTGGGATTCGGACAAACATGGTTGATCCCGATACACCGGATTATGCGAAAACAAGGAAGTCGGTGGATGGTCAGACGATGAAGCTAGTTTTCAGCGACGAGTTTAATGCGGAAGGAAGATCTTTCTACGATGGCGACGACCAATTTTGGACAGCGGCTGATCTTCACTACGCCGCGACAACAGATTTAGAGGTAAGAAGCAAACTGAACAATGATGCAGTTACGGAACTAACAGTATTTCTCGCAGTGGTATGATCCGGATGCTATGACGACGAAGGCCGGAACTTTACGCATCACACTTGACTCCTGGATAAATCACAACTTGCAATACAGATCTGGAATGCTGAATAGTTGGAATAAGCTCTGTTTTAAGGGAGGGGTTCTTGAAGTCTCTGCGTCATTGCCAGGACCTGGGGGCAAGATGGGATTGTGGCCCGGTATATGGTCGTTGGGTAATCTCGCACGACCCGGATACCTCGCAACTAGCGACGGAACATGGCCTTATGCTTATGACGATTGCGATGTCGGAATCACGCCAAACCAGTCCAGCCCTGATGGAATCTCCTTTCTTCCAGGACAACGACTGAACAGTTGTACATGCAAAGGAGAAGATCACCCAAATAGTGGAGTTGGACGCGGTGCTCCGGAAATCGATGCGCTCGAAGGCAGTACGGCTGGCGGAATCAACTTGGGTGTCGCATCTCAGTCTTCGCAGATTGCGCCTTATGATCCTTTTTACATTCCCGACTATAACTTCCTCGCAATTCACAACCAGAGTGTTACGGAAATGAATACCTGGACTGGTGGACCCTTCCAACAGGCTATCTCTGGCATCACGGCTTTGAACAATGATTGGTACGATGGAAAAGTGTTCCAAAAGTATGCTTTTGAGTATGTACCCGGCAAAGCAAGTGGCAAGATTACTTGGTTTGTGGGAGACGAGCCGACCTTTACTATGCTTGGCCAGTCTACTGGACCTAATGGGAACATTGGAGCTCGTCATATAAGCCAGGAGCCTATGAGTGTCACCTTGAATTTGGGTATCAGTAACAATTGGGCTTATATAGACTGGCCAGCGCTTGTGTAAGTTTCTATCTCTCTGTGGAGGGTTGGTGTCATGGACTAATAATTGCATACAGATTCCCGACAACGATGTATATCGACTATGTCCGAATTTATCAACTGGAGGGAGAGGAGATGATAACCTGCGATCCTCCCGGGTACCCAACTACTGATTACATCAAGAAGCACATCAACGCATATACCAATCCAAATCTTACAGTAAGTTCTGAGACTTGAATCTATTTCTCATTGATTTGATGCTAACCCCCTTGCTAGAGCTGGGAGCAAGCCGGATACTCATTCCCACGAAATACCTTAATGAACGGCTGCAAACAATAATAATTGTACCAAAAATACACCAAGATACCCAATAATCCTAACTCTTCAATGTCTCTCTTCGATTCGCCACCCTATTTTTCTCTCAAAATATCCCCTAGCAGTTGCGCGTGCAGCAAGCGATATACCCAATTCTCTTTACCATCAAACCTGCCGACCAAACCAACCACCTTGCTTTTTGTTTTTTGTTTCCTCGGTTTTACGGACTCATTCGTATGCATAGGGCGGAAGACACACGGAGTTTATTTGGAATAATCTTTTGTTTTTTTACGGACTTTGAATTACCTTCACCTTACCTAAACCTAAACCATCCACTAACTCTTTCTTTCTCACTAATCCACGTCACATCTCGGACACATTTTTCTCCTTCCATTCTCGCACTCTCTCTCACTCGCGCAAAAATTACCACACATACATACATATAATCCTAACAATTTCATATACATATACATATAGCTACATTTTTGTTTTTCTTGCATCAAAAAACGTTTATGGCACATTACAGCGGTGTATTCAAGTTGATGGCTTTCCCATTTTTTCCTTTTATTTCTGATGTGGATGTTTACACGCTTTTCCTTTGCAGATCATTATGTGTATTGTTTAATGTTTGATCATGATAAAAAGGGAAGGTAAGGGATAAGTTAAAGGCCTCATTTGTTTGTGGGAGGATGATGTACATATACAATGGAATATTGTTCTTGATAACATTGACTTTGGGGGGAGCCGTAGGTCGCGCAGGCGTGAATGTGCTGTCATGTTGAGCAGGTGGCTGTTTGTGACATCTTTGGTTTAGATTATTTTTATTGCAATTAATATTTAAGGAGATTGTTGGATTTGAAGCGATGTTTGGTTTATAGTCTCGAAGCTAGGGTTATATACCCAGCTTCAGTATTACATATTTGTTCTAGACGAGGAGTAGGAGAGTTTAGTTTTATATTCACAATGATATTGATACTGAATTTTAACATTATTAAAGCCTGGTTCTGAAGGCATGTTAATAAGATCCAGTCCTCAGCATAGTCTGAGGCTAGACTTTGTTCGAGGAGATACGATCTATCATAATAGTTAAGCTAAGCAAGTACTTATATGTCTATGTGTTCCTGTAACTCTTCTGCATTTTGCTAGTTGCTAATTGGGGATGATGTTGTGTTTTGCGTTGTGTTACAAATCCAACAGCTTTCCAACCTCCTCTCGAACTCGAAACCAAACCATAGCGAGACCAAACCAAACCTTTTGACAAGGACTGTTGTGACGATGCATGGGCATGCATTACCCTGCTATCAAGGATGTGATCCTCTGGGAAAAGCTCCGAATTGCTTTATTTTAGCTAAGCAGAACGGGACTCGAAAGTATTGATTCGGTATCAAGTTCACAGGCAGTATATACGAGTATCCGTCCGCTAAAATCGTCACTAACGATCTTGGGCCTTAGCTTTTGCCAGCAGATTTCACTGACTCCGACTCCGATTCAAGTATCATATTCATTCAGCTCTCCAAAAGCCCGGGTGCCGGCCCCAAAACCCTGGCAACTCCTTTGGCACGCAGCTCGTCCTGCTTCTCAACTCGAGAACTCGGTACTTTTCCCACAGGTGGATCCAAATTCACACGCCTCACACTCCAGAGAGGTTCTGTTGACCTATTGGCTGAAACCGTAATGCCGCTTTCCTGCAGTGACAATATGATCTACCGTTTCGACGCCAAACGAAAGCTTGCATGCGCCAACCAGAAGTTTAATTGGCAAGCGCTAAATTATCAAAAGTTGATCTCTCCGCTTTATTCTGTGCTAACAAAGCTTCGACGAAGATGGGGAGCCGTGTAACGTCACTCGTCGCTCCGTAAAATTTCAAACTAGAGTTGATGTCGTCCGACTATATCCATGTCGAAACGTTCTATCGACCCTGCTAAGCCATCCAAGAATAAACCCCCATCGCCACATCTCTAATTTAAATCGCACTTTAGGCTCTGCGATGATATCAACAACGACGAACCTTCATTCCAAAGCAAGAAGAATCCTCGAAGGGACTTGTTCACGAGGCTGAACAGGATGTGTGTGTGCCAAGTCATCAACCCCCAACGCGCGGGCCGTGCGAAACAATGCAAAAACTGGTACTATATATCAGCCGTGATATCAGAGACCCTGCACAAAGTTCTGGTCTGCAGCGGGGTGTGCGAAATTTACATGACACCACGACGGCCGCCAATGGCCCCTCTCACTATCAAACCCAAGCTTATGAGGTTTTGGGCACTCAAAGGAGAGGAATTCCTAAGATGCACGCCGGTCCAGTTGGTCGCTTCCCAAAATTGCAAGAAATATTCCCCACAAGGGACATGTCGGATTCGCCGCATCCAGAACTCCAGCTGGGGGTATATCATATATAGCTCTCTTCACATATATGATCAATGCAGACAAGAAGTGGCTTTCTTCGGTCTGTGCCGGCATCTTTTTTTTGTTTCCAACATTTTTTTTGTAACAGGACGAGTTATTTCGAGGTCCGGCCGCACACACGACACAAAACTTGAAACTATAAGAAGCGCGAGCAAACTCCTCAGCTGCTGTGCATTCTTTCCATTTTTAAAATTTTAGAACCCTCGAGGGGCCGTCTGAATTGGAATCTTAAGTTCCCATTCTTGATTTTACCTTTAAACCGAAAGATTTACCGATAGCCCTTTTGTTTCCTCTCAAAATTTTAAACTTCGGTATATACTTAGAGAGCTGTTGACATTTTTTATAATCTTGGGATTAGCTTTTCCATAAATCCCACTAACAAACCATGTCGCAAGCGGACAAGTCTGGCGGCGACCATATCGTGAAGATAGGTCCCAGCGCCTCAGAAGTTGTCAACGAGAAACGCAAAATCTCAACCAGCGGCAAACGACCAGGCAAACCTGCAAAAGACGAATCCGGCTCTGATCCGATACAGAAACAAGTCACCGAAAATGCAGACCTGGACGGCGGTAAGCAAGAACCCACAGGGCTCAGGAAATTCAAACCAATCTTCTGGCGTTTGGTCATGTTATTCGTGCCTGGTGGCATCCTCGCCATTCCTATAATTCTAGGATACACCAATTCGATGGTAGCCAGAGCCAATATTGGTGGTGTCTTTGTAAGATGGTTTTTCGTCTGGGTTAGTATTACAATCCTTCCTATATATACGTGTATATCATAGAGACACCCCAATTGCTAAAAACATATATACATTTCTAGGTCGAAATATTCTGGTGCTCAATCTGGATATCAAGCATTGTAGCAAAATTCATTCTCCCGGGCATCGTCCGTATCTCAATCGGTATCTTCTCCAAAAAGGCCAAAAAATACCACTATGTCGTCGGCGCCCTCGATGTGCCCATCACACTCCTCGGCTGGTCCTTCGCCTCCTTCGTCAGTTTCACACCCATAATGCACGCTAACGGTCATTACGAGCCCTACTCGGTTGAGTGGCGCACACCGACCCATCAGGTCCTCGCGGGCCTGTTCGTCACCGCGGCCATGTACCTCGCAAAATCGGTGCTGATTCAGATAGTATACATTCGGTACCGACAGGCGCAGTTGGCGGATAAAGTCACACGAAACAAAGAGGCAATAGAGCTGTTGACGCGGTTGTATGCTAAATCGCGACAGTTGCACGCCGATGGGGCCGATCCGAAATTGATCGCGGATGATCGTGTCCTCGCCGAAGCTATCACGTTTGCAGTTGGCGATATAACATTCGAAGGACCCGAAGGACATGCCGAGATGGCAGAAGCCAGCGCTCGAGTGATCTGGGCGCTTGAACGGCGCAAGACGCATACTCCCAGTCTGGCGAAGCGGATATGGAACACTTTTGCAAAAGCCGGACATCGCCGTCTTATCCCTGAAGATCTAGAAGACCACTTTGACCAAGCTGTCATCACAAAGGCGTTTGAAATACTAGACCAGGATGAAAACGGTGACATCACGCTCGACGAGATGATATCTGACATCTCCCATATCGCGCGTGAGAGAAAGGATTTATACTCCGGCTGGGAAGATTCGCAGGATATCGTCGCTAGCTTTAGCATTCTCTGCAACGTCGTCGTCGCATCCCTCAGCGTTCTCATCTTCCTCGCTTTCCTAACCAGCATCAAAAACACATTCGGATACGCCGCCACCGTTCTCGCATCTTTGGGCTTCGCGTTCAACGGAACCATAACGGAACTCTTCGCCGCCATAATTTTCATCTTTGTGAAGCATCCGTTCGATGTGGGTGATGTGGTCGGCATCGGCAGCGAGGAATACGTCGTCGAGCACATCTCACTGCTGTACACCCAAGTCCGCAACAGTTCGAATAATAAATACGCACACTTTCCAAACTCGATATTGAATTCCCAAATGGTGGAAAACGTGAGCAGATCGAAAGCGATGCAGGAGACTTTTGTGATTTCGTTATCCTACGACACCACTGTTGAGGATATCGATCTTTTGAAAGCCGAGCTGCGCGAGTTTATCCACGCTAACCCCCGTGACTTCTTCACCCGTGAGGAAGACCTGATTGTCAATATGACCGGGTTCGCGTTGGATAAGGTTGATGTTAAGGTGCAAGTTGGGTATAAGGGAAACTACGCCGATGGTAAACGGGGTAAGAGAAAAGCGATGGTGTTGAAGGAGTTGTTGAGGTTGACGAGGTTGATTCCCATGTATGGTCCTGGCGGCGGTGGTGCGGCGCTCGGTAGCGGGGATAATCCTACCTTTGGGGTTACGGTGACGCCTGATGATGCGAAGCTCAGGCTTGAGGCGTTCAACCAGAAGAAGGATGCGAATAAGATGAAGAAGGTCGAGTAGGCGATATTTTATAACTAAATTGTATCATTTTTAATATCTTTACCATAATGCATCTTTCTTGCGTTTTTTAGGGAGATTGTTACCTAGCATATTCTTTGAATCTTGATATATGAAATATAATGGAATAATTATGACTTAGCTAGAAAGCTGGAGCTTCAATTGTATCTGCGTTTTATCTACATAAACATAAACAGAAAAATGAGATCGGCTTTGCATGAAAAGAGGAGCCCTCCGTTTACCGTTTCTTAAAAATGAAATATTAAGTCTTCTGATAAAATCGTCAAGCGTAAAGAGAGAGATAGAGAGAAATAGCTCTGAAGATTTTGCAACATTCTCGTAGCTTTGTTTCTCAACTTTCGTTTATCCGTCCATCGCCTACCTACCAGTGGTGTTCCTTCAATCGCCACTCAACCTCGAAAACGCTAGCAATCAAAATAGGAAATACAGGGCATTGTTCCTTCGCATGAGGAACAGGGTCGTTGAAATGATTGATACTCCCACAAATAAATCAAAATAATCAAAAGTCGCTGTCGTAAAAAAAGGTGAATTCGTCGCCCATAAGCCAAATAGCTGCTGCAAAATACTAACCTAAATATCAAAAAAGAGCGATCCTTTTCCATCATAGTATAAATGCCCTCCTCCTCTCAACCCTTCATCCGATATGTTAAGAATATATAAACCCGAAAAATAAATACCTAAGCTCTTTTTACTGCTTATCCCTCCTTACTCTTCCATATTCTAACTCTGCCAAACCGCGGTCCCACCAATCGCAGGCTCAACCTCAGCAATCTTAAACCCTCTCGGCGTCTTCATACTCTCATGCTCTTCTGCAAACGGCGTGTTAGGAACACTCTCCGGTTCCACAACTGTAGTGGTAGCACTGATACTCTTCCCATCCTTCACTCTATTATCGCTATTCTCATCCTCCTTGGCCAAAGTATCTGCCGTATCAACCGATCTTCGGCTCGTGCTCATCCGTCTCGTGTATGTCGAATCCGCCATTTCCAAAGCTTCATACGACGCACTCATACCGTGATCGTCATCATCATCATCATCGCCATCGCCGTGTTTATCGTTCGCGGTCGCTTCTCGGGATTTGGTAGATGCGGTAGGTGATTTCGCACTGGAGGGTTCCGAGTTGTCTTTAGAGGTGAATGCCTTTTTTCGCTTCTCACCAGCCCAAGATGCCCAAGATGAGAAATAAGCGCTCGCACGGCTAGGGAGGAATGCCGGTTCCTTATCCTTCGCGCTGTCTGTAGGTAACGGGCCTTTTTCACCAGTCTCAGCCCCAAAATGCTCTCATTAGATGAATGGGGCGGGGGAAGTAAATTAGACTTACTGTGTTGCGGACTCGGATCGTTAACACTGCTCACATCCGTCCTGATCGAACCCGGTCTGCTCGCACGCAATCGCTCCGCTTCATGCGCCATCAACTCTGCGTTCAACTTTTCCATCTCTTCTAGCTGTTTCGCTGCCGCTTCTCGTTCCTTCCGGGCTTGTTCTATATCCGCCCAGAATTTGTTAATCGCGGTCGAGACTTTCCTGCTACCCTCCGCGAAGGTTTGAGAAACCGCCGCACCACCCGCTCTCACTTTTTCATTAATCCGGAGTTCTGCCATTTGTCTGTCATCATGAAAAAAGCTTATTAGTGCTGATTCCAAGGTGAGAAATGGTATTTGATTAATCACTTACTGGTTTATCCTTCTCGTCAGATCTTCGTACGCTCGAGCGCCAGCGTATACGTGTCGTGGAGGTATGACATCAAATATATTCTCCTCTACATCCACGCCCTCTATTAGCAAACTCACACACTCTCTCTCCGTCTATGAAAAATCATACCGGTAAGTTTCTCAAATATCCTATAATTCTCCGTCGTCTTCCAATGATGCACCCAATCCGTCCCAAAATCCGCCGACGGATCCCCATCAACCTCCGCCAGTATAATCGCATCATCAGCATGTTTATCCACATACGTCGAATACTTGACCGACGACAGCAGCGCGAGGATGTACTCTTCAAACTGCATCCTGATGAAATCCTCACTCCCCGTGAACGCCATGGTTTTCGGTCTCGACGGGTCGTTTTCGTCCCATGATTCCACGACGGTTTGGGTTAAGCTGTTGATCCATCTTCTGTCGGCTGGGGTTAGGTGTAGCGCGTGTCGGAGGGAGGAGGAAGTGATGTTTAAGGTCAAGTCGTCGAGCTGTGTTTGAACTGATCGTTAGTGCGGCATTCTCTGACTTCGGGAATGGGGGTGGGGTGTTACGTTTATGATGATGTCTGAGTATCTATCCTTCTGCTGTAATAGTAGAGAATTTGTCGAACCGACGATATAGGATTTCGTCTGGTGATCGGCCAGCATATCCAGCTGTTGTAACGGTGTATACGGTCCAAATAAACTACCCTAGCTCCTCCCAAAATCAGCCCCTCAATTCATCCAATCATCTCCACAATAGCAGATTATAAATTAGATGTATAATACGGTATATACCTTTCCAAAAATCTGTAACGGACACCCCATATAAGCCAACAAGCTCTGACGATCACTCGTCTTCAAATCCGCCACCTTTCTCCTTCGTTCCTCGAATGAATTCAACTCCGGATCGCTCGCATCCTGCAGGTTCTCTAACAACCCCGGTATCAATGACACCAAAGCGAACTGGGTCATGCACAACTTTTCGCAGGATTTGGAGCTGAAAAAGAGCATTTTGGGCTGTAATAGGGCGCATTTGAAGAGGACGAGGGCGTTCTGTCGGAATCTAAAGATGAATTCGCGGAGGGAGAGACCTAGCGCCATGTCTAGACGATTAGAAGACGTGTTAACAGTTTACTGATCTGATTTTATTGTTATGTCGCGTACCGAGATAGCTCTCACGGTTGATACCCTCGTCACGATCACATATCGATCGGACTAGGCTTTCTCTGAATTTCTGTATAAAGCGTTATTATCAGCATCCCGGGGCTCTGTCTCCAAAAAAAAAAAAAACCTGTATACTTCAGAAAGAAAGATACCTTTATTATTTCCAAATCATCAAAATTCCTATTTTCTCTCACATCAGCCAAAAAAATCTCGCTAGAGAAAACTTAAGAAAACCCCCACCTCTGCGCAAACCAAGCACTCGTAACCATCACAAGCTGCTCCCTCAAATGTCCAAAATATACAGGACTATCCGTGATAACAACCACAGCCTTCTGCACCGTCGACCTAGTCACCTCCGCGCTCTTCTCCTTCAACAGCCTCGCGTCCAGCTGCATCGTACACGAGATTCCAAACAGTGAACATGTGGGTCTATCGCCGCGTGCTTCCCATTTTAGTGTAAAATAGCTGAAATCCTGCTCAAAGCTGTGAGAACCGTCGCAGAGCGCCATGAAGGGGAAGAAGGGCCATTCCGAGTCGGTGCAGACATCGTCGAGATCTTCGTCGCCACCGAACCAGTGTTCCACGTCGGGTCCTCTGAGTTAACCAACCGAGATAGTCTTGTCAGTATCTATGTCGTTTTGAATTCGGAGTTCGGATATGTTGCGATATTGAGAGGAGGAGGAAAGGGGGGGAAACGGAGCTAAGGTAGAGGCATACTTTGCATGATGGAATCCCACGATCGATACAATTGGCGGGAAGGACTTTTGTTTTTTAGAACCGTTCATATTTTATATTTCCTCTGCGTTTTTCGGTATTGATGTTGACGGTATGGTGAGGTTTTGGGGTGGTTTTCGTCCGGTGGCCGAAATTCGAGACGTTTTGTTTGCCCTTTGGTCCTCTTTGCTTCCCTTGGTTTCCAAAGCTAAGCTCCTCCACCGACCAATAGTCTCGGCCGGACCAACAGCAGCAAGAAAAAAAAATGGGTTCCGAGTTTGGTTTCGGGTTCCAATCGAGCGAGGGAGCAGATGACGGGCTTAAGCAGCTGGCAGCTGGCAAGCAGGCAGGCAACCCCGGCTGGTTGCTGAGTTGTCGATCCAAGCGAGTTTTTGACCTGAAAAACCTAAAATGGTAGGACCGATGAAGCCCCAGATATTACTTTTCTACTCGACGATTCCAAGATAACTATAAAGAGAAAAGAAGAAATAGTCGATTCGGTGGTGGTGGTGAGCTTTGTTTTTCGATTTGATCAAAACCACTTTGGCATTTCCTAGCCTGACCCGCTCGCTGGCTCTGTGATGCAACCGGATTGGAAGAAAGGAACTTCGAACGAAGAAAGGAAGAAAGGAACGAGCTTGAACTAATTGGTGCAGAGATCCACCAGAACCCGTCTCTGGTTGTCTCTCCCGAAGGGTTACTTTTTTCGGGATTCTTCTTTGGGGTCCGAGATGATGTAGTTTTCGGTAGGATCGGGGCAATTAGCCGTGCTTGCTCGGAGGGTTAGCAGATATAGGAACCAACCGAGCGACCTTTTTCTGTTTACTGTCTTGTTGGCGAAAACAAGTGATAGATGGAGCACTTGAAAAGAGAGGAGGAGGGAAGAGAAGAAAAAAGACAGGACCCTTGATCGAAGGAAGGGAGGAAGGGAGGAACAAGGGTTGACTAGGTTTCCGATAGATGCTTATATAAAATTCGATCTCGTCGAACCACAGTAAATCGGAATCCAGGCACCGTTGGAAGGCAAAAAAGAAAAGAAACAGTTAAAAAGGTACACGGCCAGAGTCCGTGAGACGCAGGGTCATATCTTCTTCTACAGACAGATACAGATGGACTGACAGATACTTTAGATAGCTTAGACCGGACGGGCAGCCAATAACGAATGAGTGATGATTGATTCGTCCGGGGGCGAAATAATTCAAGAATGGGGGAGGAAGTTTCGATGGTTTAAACGTTCTAGCCTGGAAGGGAGAAGAGCTAGCCAACTAGACTCCCACCACCAACGTTCTACCAAACTGCTTAGCTGACGATGGTGGTCATGGTGCCAATTAGCTGGCTAGCTGACTGGCTGGGCTGGGGCATCACGAACAGCTGTAAGTGTGCAGGGTTCGTCTTCTTGCATGTGCATAAACATCTTTCTCTCCGATGCAGTACTTGTCATACATGAAAAATATGAAATATTCCCGAATGCATGCGATGTATACCTGATCCTAACAATAAAAGAAATACCTCGATTCAAACCCAGTCAGTCAGCAAGCGCCAGACCAACAGCCTACACAGTATACCACTTTAAAGTCAAACTCGTCGATTGAAGCCCACCCCGCCGATGGTCACAAACAAATAGCATAAGGTTCAGTGCGGTGACTGAGACCCCCTCCGGACGGGCGAGGTTACCGCAAACGCCACCAGCGCGACCTTGGGCAAGCTAGCCGGTCTGACGACTGCGGTTGTCTGTACTGCATATACCATCAAATTCAAAACCAGAATACAAAATTCAAGTGCATTGCTCGTCCGTTCTTTTTCGTTTCGTTTGTTTATTCGGGGTGTATGTCTGTCTGTCAAAGGCATGGATCGCATGGCACCAGCATTCACCGTCAACTAAAGCTCCACTAACCCAAATCCTTAACACCATCCATCAGCCCAAGATCGTATGGGGTATAAATCATAAAAACAATCACAAATATAATATCCAAATAAAGAGAACATTTATCAGATAACTACTTGAGTAACTACGACTATACTAAATTCATCAATCGCACTACCAAGAGCAAAAAAATCGGAACCAAAGAAAAAGAAGTAGTGCACCTGCACCTCAGCCGGTTCCTCTCCCGTTCTCCGGAACACATACCCAATCTACCTCCACCCCATCCTCTCTTCAACCTTCCTATAACATCACCCCCCTCGAACAAATACCCGACCTTCATCCCATCAATCCCATATACGAAAAATACTCCTAACTCACGAGATACGAAAGAGTGAAAATACGGATATGGAGAATTCCAAAAGTTCCGAATTGAATTTCGAATTAATCGATAAAAAGTATAGTAAGAATTGAAAATTGGGGGGATTGCGCCCTTCGAATAAAGAAAATAAAGAAAAACAAAGTCAAGGCACACTGTCTACGCCAGAAAAGCAACATGGTCATAGTATATCATTTATGCAACCGAGGGTAAAAGGCAATGTAGTAGGAGAAAATAACGGAAAGGCCGAATTTGTGCGAACCCCATCCCCCTTATTGGAATGGGATCGGTGATTTCGGAATGTGTGTGTGACTGCTAGTTTTTCTGATCAAATGGATATCAGTGGAAACAAAGAAGAACCTTAAAAGGAAAAGTGGATCCATGAAACAAATGAAGACTCTCAGCGTACATGAACAAATATAAGATAAATAAATAATAAAGAAGAATAAAAGGTGGAAGTTTAAGTGGCAGAAAAGCCATTGCAATCTCTCCAGAATACGAAGGGTAGCAAATGGTTACGAAAGGGTCGTGAAAAGAAAAATGCCAGTCGTTGAGGTGGAGATTTTGCTCATGTATCATCTCGAAAAAGAAAAGGGTTCATTAAAAAAAAAAAAAAATTGTTCATCGAATCTTTAGGTACGAACAAAGACGCCTTATTTTTCTTTCTCTGTCAATGCTAATTATTGATCAAGTCTGATTTAACTTTTTCCACCTTTTTTTTTTTTGTTGGGGTTTTAACTTTTTAATTCTCTTCTTTCTTTCGCTCATCCGTCTAAATCGTTGGATCATTCTGGTCCACGTTATGCTGCAAACGGAATCGATTAGCACCCCGATCCAGACTAGAAAATGAGAATTCAGGGAGACCTCACATAATCGAGGATTTCGCTGTACATCATAATCTTCCATGTATCAACAGGAAGGTCTGCATCGTTGAATGACCAATCAAACTTCTCAGCGGCCACTGGTTCATCAGATGGGTCGTGGTATGGTGCAAGGTATTCGTGCGCCAATGCTTGCGCCGCCGATATTCTCTTCTTTGGATCAAACACAAGCATTCTCTCGAGGAGATCGACAGCTATTGTTTCCCAAAATCAGTAAACGATCCATTTGCCATTTTAAGGAAGTTGTAGTTCTCACCAGCTGGGTCGGCGTTCTTAAATTTCTGGGACAATGGAATGCGCTCTCGCTTGGGTAACGATTGGACGAACCGTAGGGTCTATCATCTCGAATATCAGCTTTTCGCTCTCTGGTAAAGGTTAGGATAAGGTTGACCGACATTCTCGCTACAAATGGTATGGATGACATCCTCTGGTGGGCTTCCCAACAGTTCGGTGATGATGGAGAATTGGTTGACGTGGTCCTTGCCTGGGAACAATGGCTTGCCTTCCAACATTTCTGCAAATATGCACCCTGCACTCCAGATATCGACCTCAACGTCGTATTTTTGCCAAGTAAGCATGATCTCTGGGGCTCGGTAGTATCTAGTAGAGACGTATCCGGTCATTTGAGGATCCTGAATTCGAGCGAGACCGAAGTCACAAATCTTCAAGTCGCAGTTCTCGTTCACCAAGATATTGCTCGGCTTCAAGTCTCTGTGGATGACGCCCGCCGAATGTACATATTTTAGTCCTCTCTGTTAAAAGTTTATCAGTCAATTTGTTGATCCAACAGATAGGCTTCCCGTGGGAATTTGTTCAGTCTTACTAGAATCTGATACAGGAAATATTGGATGAATTGCTTCTCCAGCGGCCTTGATGTCAACAATCTGTGCAAATCGGTGCCGAGCAATTCGGTAACAAAGTAACTTTTGAATGAAATTAGCCTTATGTGTGGGGATTCGATCTTGATCAAGTACAAATACTTACATATCCTCGAGTGGCGAGATGAAAATGTCACTTAAACTGATGATCTGTATTGCGTAGCGTGTTAGCAGCTAATGACCTGGCAGAAACTTCTATAATAGCAAGCTGTATTGTTTTTTTCTTACATTTTCATGCTTCAGGTGCTTGAGAAGCTTCAATTCTCTGTAAGTTCGTTTAGAAAGCACAGGCGTGCTGAACGGCTTCATGATCTTCTTGATAGCGACTGGTTGGCCAGTAAGCTGGTCCTTGGCGGAGCTGGGAGTTCCAATTTTGATTAGAAATAAGCTTCTAGAGCTCGGTCAGACGTGGTGTTTTTTCTTACCAAACGAGCCCGAAGGCTCCCATGCCGACCGGTTGGAGATCCGTGTACCTGCAATTGTCACAGTCATGTTAGTTCACGTTCGCGACCCGTATGGCACCGTTGAGAAATTTTTTGGTTCTTTTCTTTCTTATTTTTTATTTTTTATTTTTCTTGTGTCGCGCCGTCCTCAGTGCAAATTGGAATGCTATGACGACATGTTCCGTCAAACGCCAAAAAAAAAAAAAAATTGGTGGAGGGAAAATTTCTGACAGGGGAGGAATAAGATGGGACAGGATGGATACGGGCAACAAAGAAGAAAAGCAGGAAGTCTTACCGGCTTGTGATCTCAAAGGTGGTACCGAAAATCTGCGCGCGAATGAATTCTGCCATGTTGACTGATGGATATGAAGTGGTTTAGAAGAGAGCTGAGATGATGGCGATGGGTAGCAGTCGATGGAATGGAATGGCGATGGATCAGTTCTGGTGGAGGGGAGATGGATGACGTTTGAATGTGGTGTTTGTATGTTTGCGATGCTGATCAAGGAACGCTTCCCAGCAGCGACGGGACGGACGGACGAGGTACGTACTCTCTCTCTCTCTCTCTCAGGTCAGTCAGCCGGTTCGAAGTAGCTGGAAGAGGAGGTGGTGGAAGCGAGTGTGGCAAAGACTTCTTGACGGGCCAGGGGAATCTATCTGGTCGTAGCTGAAGAGGTGGCAATCTGTGTTCTAGCTGAGCTGTGAGCTTGGTCTCACGGGCAGGAGATCGAGATCGTGAGGTAGTAAAATCTTTTTTTCGTCGAATGGTGTGAATTTTGTCCAGAAATAATTGATGGGCCGGAAGATGGAAGGAAGAGGAGCAGGAGAGAGAAGGAGACCGACGGTTGAATTCTTAGTCGTTTCGGATGCCAACCTGCGAATCGAGAGAATTCTGGCCAACTGGTAATAAAATCTAATATACGATAGTACTATCGTACCCTGCGGAATATCGACGCGACAAAGTTTGAAGTTTCTCCTGATTCTGAACGATACGGTAGCGATAAATTGTACGATTGTACAGATATTTTTTTTCTCTCGCACTGAAGCTTCAAAAGATCTTAAGAGGGAAAGATGACAAGATTGCCAAAAGGAGAGCTACTGGAGAAGATCGTTTATATTCATTCGGAAGCTCCTTCGAACTAAGTTCTCCGAACCAACTCTGTTATTCTCATTTCACAAATTCAATGCGATTGAATTCCGGGGCCGGGTGATACCTCTTATGGAAACAGCGATGGTCAGCGTAAATCCAGATGCGAGACCCCTCCAGCCAGCAATCCAGACCAAATCAACCCACACGACGTGAAATACGCCCGATGACGTCGGTGCATTATAAGAAATGTGGAAACACCCTGGTCGAAACAGAAACAACCGGGCCAGTCCGGTCCAGTCCAGTCTGGTGCGGTCTGAGCTTAAACCAATTCCATTGGACGAAATCGTCTGGGGGAACCCGCCGGATTCTGCCAACTTTAATCAGTTTGTGTTCAATTTTTAGAGGTCGCTGCATATAAAAAAAGGTATCTCCTGCTGCAGGTCATCAAATAGTGGAAACTATATTCTGACGTCAGAAGGTCTTTTTCCTTCCCCTTCCCCTTTACTCTCGACTGCATCGTCAAGCCTTTACATCCTCCCCATCTGCTCCCTGCCACTCGTTTCCTTTTTGTTCGCCCTACTTCTGCCTGTTGACCGTTTTGAACTTCTGCAACACTCCACAACACCCTTTTCTTACCTGCATGACCATCTCTGATTTTCTACATACAACCTGGCTTTGCTATATAAACTCCTCTTCCCCCACACTCAAACCTCTTTTCTTTTTTCTCTTTTTCGTACGCCGCAATTCTTTAATATAATATATAATATAATATATAATATATAATATAATATATAATATATAATATAATATATAATATATAATATAATATATAATATATAATATAATATATAATATAATAATATAATATAAATATTCTCTTATATGCAATGGTTCTAGAAAAGACCATGTAGCCAATTATATATCCATCCTCTCTTATACCCCACCGATCCCACGCATGAAAACTATCACTACACCGCGTCAAGCATCTAAACGAAGTTCTTGGATGTTGAATATATCAAAAACTAAAATGACTGAAAATTATTATGATGCAGAAACTCTTCATCAACCAACTATGCAATATTAACAAGGCAAGCATATGAATTGAACCCTGATATCTTAGACACATGACAACAAACACAGATATCTTCTTATCTTACCAGCAAATATAAGATCGAGCAGCCCAAAATGGCTTCTAGTTTCTTATCTCATGCTTCGAGACTACTTATCTCAGAAACTAAAGCATCACATGGAATCGATTCCCCTCCATATTCACAATCATCCTAATCACTATGCTACAACAAAGAAAATATGGTGTGTCGTCATATCGTTCATGGCGCGATCAAGCTACATTCACTTCGTCCGAACATGCGTACTGTCCAATATAACACGTTGCAAAAATATACATCACCAATCTATTAATAGTGCAATCTCTGTCAATATTATCAGCGGCAATAGAAAAGCGAATGATGACGAAAATTATTGACCTATACATACCCAAGCATGAGCATGCTACGTGAAAGAATAGAGTGCTGGGCTATAGGAGAGCTCATGCTTTCCGATCTTGAAGTCTACACTGTCAACCGTGAAACGAAAAGTACCAAGTCATCGTCGGCACAAACATTCCAACGTTGCCATGTATAATTAATTATGTCCAAGTATCAGAGATCGAAAATTGAACTTTCACAAGTTTATCCGTCCGTTCATTCGATCATTCGATGGAACACTAGCACAGTTACACTATTGAGCACTGAACTCGTCTATATTATACTAGAGTCACCACCAGCAATTGATCCTCATCATATGTATCATACTACTAGCATACAGTGGTGATTGTTATGATGATCATGCACTAAAGAGGCTCCAAACATTGGATACATGTCCCTTCTAGAAAGCCATAACTAACATATTACTATATTTACATTTACTTACTAGCTACTATTCATATACACACCGAGAATGAAAGAGGGCCTCAATTTTTATGCAGCCCATTCTAGGGAATCGCGACAATGACCTCGAAGTCTCTTATGAAGCTATTTGACTCTTTCGTTTGATATCATTATATTAAACGGCAACCTGATGTAATGCTATCGACTCCGTTCATGAAATTCAATGTATCGCTTTACAGATAACGTCATTGTAAAAACTCTAAGAATCGAAAACTATTCCGTTAATAGTGGAGCATTATGACTTCTATAGCTATAAATATCGACGATTGCGTCTAAAATTCAAAGCTTCAGTTCGACTTAACCGATATGTGGAAGTATCTAGATGACTACAGTTTGGCAAACCCGAAATTAGACTATAATTTGACTTCGAAATTAATATTATCGATTTACTATTAATTTACACATAAGGGGCACACCTAAAATTTTCAATTTACGTCCTATAACTTTCATTAACGACCAGTCGGGTTGTGTTTGTTCTTTACAGTGGCCAGTTAGGGTTGTTGTTTATCTCAAAACTACTAATAATCTGGAATATCTATAAAGCAGATACACAGCCGAGCTGGAAGGCCAACATGAACAGCATCTCCGTCATATTGTTCCAAACACGCATCTATACAGGTCAAAATTAACTCGGAGTCTCCGCTAAGGTTTTAATTTGCGCCGGGCCTCAGATGTTAAACTCATGTCAACAGTAAGATGTCAGTTTTTAACATCGCCCGACAAAAATGCAATATTATAACTGGAGCACTTCGATCTAAGATGAAAACAGCAGCTGGATGAATATATCTTCGATTTCAATGTGAAAACAGTTCATCGCGAGCATAATTTTATGATGTTTACCATCGATGTATCCAGCTGCGGAGCTTCAACCTTATACGCATGAGCTGTTCTTATGTAGAACCTCGGAATCGGGTTCTCTAGTATACAATGCAGACACAGATTTCATTATATTATATTATATATATCACACAACGGAGTAGGCAGGCTTCCATGTTCTATTCATCTCTATATATATATCAACATACAATCCAATGAATATCAGGATATGAACAGCCACTCCGCCTTCCGAAATGTATGCGACTTGATCGACCAGCTTATCAATACCTTTCTTGTCAAGAATTTATGAGAAATACTCACGTGAGATGATACGTCAATATGGACAGCCCTCTGACCTTATAGCGGGGACAAGGACGATCCTGGGAAGACAACTCTGGAAACCGAACTCATGCTGAAGGACACTCAGAATGATATGCTAGTCAGATGGCCTCTAGGAAATGTGTATTATCAGATCGGCGCATGCTTAGTCAGATCATTGATAAGTATGTATATTTACGTTGCGAAAAGCACGTTTATGGAAGTTAAAAATGTAATGATCTGTGTGGGTTATATCCTTTCAAAATTTCATGGATCCATCACCATGCCGTACACATTTGTTCGTTAGCCTAGTACATATGGTTCATTCACAATATCAAATCCCTGGCCTGGAATACTTGGAGTTTTCTCAACATTATTCGATGCGCATAAGCGATATACGTTTGAATGCAGATCTATCACGGGGTGTAACATTGCGTAACCAAGGAAGCGAACAACACGAATATACTTACTATAGGTACGCTCGCGAAGATCTAGATTTATCATTTCATGTAGATATACCTGCGATACCTGTGGCATTAGTCATTTTGTTCATAGAGACTTAAGTAGAAAAATAGAATATTCAAAAACTATCACTTTCAGATCCTGATAAAAATACATACCGAGACAAAATTAGAATCTGAGAGTGAACTTCAGCTGCTATATATATCGATATCTAGAGTGTATATGCCTATCGGTCTATATGTAATCCTGATATCTTGACACATCAACACCAGATATTTAAAGGAGACATCGGTACCAGCTATTTCTTGTTCTTATATCCAAATCTCAATATTTTCGTCCGTTCTCTCCGATGCTTTTAGAATGTACATGGTGGTAAAACACAAGGGCCGCAATCCTGGTAAGCCGATACCCAATTAGATGCAATCAGATCACCCTTCTTTCAGTTCAGA
This sequence comes from Dactylellina drechsleri, assembly GCA_036971345.1. NCBI lineage: Eukaryota > Fungi > Ascomycota > Orbiliomycetes > Orbiliales > Orbiliaceae > Dactylellina > Dactylellina drechsleri. Next base: position 178,266 of record JAJTUB010000008.1, read on the forward strand.
AAATAAAGGTTGATAGATAGAAAATCGCTAACGTTATAACAGAGCTACTTTGCCTAGATTCTATAAGCTTCTTGGATTCAAACTGGCAACAGTATACCAATACTATCCCACCAGAAATTTTCAACTTGAGAATTACAATCAAATTATAGCAACTACTGAGCTTTCAAGATGAGCACGAACGTGTCAGAGCCCCTTATAATAGGTTCAGCAAGACCAATTAGACGCTCCGACTCCCCAGTCCCGGTCTCAAAGCCCCGTCGTAATCTGACTGATAGCCAATACCAAGCTCACATGGAATATCTAACCCACCGCATGACCAGACTAAATACCATCCTCAAAGAAGTCGATTACCGTGAAGAAGCCACCCGCGCACAGTACGAATACTACTGTAGTGTCCAATTCACAAGTCTAACTCAAATGCAACAGGCCGAATTTCGTCGATTCTTTGAAAAACGGCGCCTTTTAGAGATCAAACGTGTGCTCGCGAGGTATGAGCACGCAGGAGTCCATTATCATATGATGGAGCTGGGGTTGGGGAAGATTAGCCAGTGTGATGGGGTTGTGCATCCTCACGCGCGGTGTTGGGAGTATACGCCGACTCTGTTTCCAGGGTATGCAGGTATACAAATCAAGATTAACGAGTGGACGTTAGAGTTATGGATGGACGGTGAAACTCTAGAATAGAGTTATGGAATGGTGCCATTCATAGTATGATTCACTGAAATAATATATCTCGCATTCATGACGGCCTGGGCAGAGTTCTCTTCCTTCAACGCCTAGGTTCAGGAATTCAGTTCATCTCGGTATCATGCTCACGTTTATTGACGACAACATGCAAGCCTGCAACTGTCTGTACCTACACACTAAACATCATGCGCATATGCTGGAGGAGAGTATTCGCTGCATCAAGCACATGATAGCATGCATCAGACACCAACCTAGTACGGAGCGAAGGTACGAACGCTTGCCAACTTAGCGCCTAGAAAAATTCAAGACCAGAACTCGAGAATGCTTCAATAAATATCGCGATCCATCTTGCGGCAAGTATGAGCCAAAGCTTAGTTAATAAAAGTCTAGTTATGAGGCTAAGCCCGAGACTAGACTAAGTCAATGAATCGAATATCTGACGATTCTACCACGAAATTTGATAGTTTTATAAGCACGTATAGCTAGAGATCTAGATATTCTAGCAAAGATTAAAATTTCACCTATTCGTAGTTGCATCCATGCATATTTCTCTCCGACGAGATTTGAAAATATGGAAGGCGTGTCGTCTCGCAAGCCAGATGCCGTCCTGGTCTCGCAAAAACCGAATCTTAGCTTGATACTAAAGCCCGGGCATTGACCAATGGCACGAATATATCGCCAAGAACAGCTACAACTGATTGTTCTTCATACTGCGAGTCATTGGTATTATCGTATATCTGTAGCTGCTAGTCTAGATCCCAACATCTGGTACTCAATTAGCTTTTTTGCGACGTGGCACTCCTCTGCACCGTTTGGATAGGAAACCATTTTGCATGTCCAACCACAAATACGAACTGTCCTATCTCGCAACCGGTTCCAAAGATTTAAACGCAAGCCTGATCCGCAAGTAGAGTTTCGAGTCTAGGCCATGTTTAAGACAGATGATGATCTAAGGCCGAATAATACAACATATCGATATGTGTTGCGGATCCTAGGATACACACATGGGTGCCTTCGAAAAGGTTTGGATTCGAGACCACACAAAATGCAAACACAAAACTACGATTGCCATCAGCGATCTACTCGGATTTGGTCTTCGAAGATCTTGTAATCTGTTTCCACGACTTTGATAGCAATCAAAGGAAAGTCAGTCGAAAATCCAGTCCGCTATCACTTGAAAATATCCCCATATGCACACCTGGTCCCGAGTTTACGATAATACGGAAACCACAATCAAGAAAACACGTGGAAAGGTCTTGATTATCACTCCAGTAGCTTTAAAGTTATAGCGAACGTATCCTCACACGATGGAACATACTGATATGTAAGACTTTCGCGAAAGTACCAGGCCTGGACGACCGTATGACAAACTTGCTTCTGGGATTCTGCGCGCTCCAGGAGAATTCACTCTACTTAACATGCTATTAAAGTTTTGATACCCTGCTGACTTTTCCAAAGCCCATTCGACCACGTACTTAACGTTAACTAGTTTGATTGGTTAATGGATTGGCCAATCTATAGTAATCAACAGGCTAGCTCCAGTATCACGAATAGTCAGTCGCGCCTCGGAAATTCCACCTGTACAGTAGCTAGTAGATTTATGCATCCATTATCATGTAAAATCTTTCGAGATATTTCAGGCTCTAAACTTCACAGAACCTCTATATAAAGAGACTTAGGTGGCACCGATTAGAATTTGTAACTAAAATAATTGAGCCAATCATTAATATACCTCAACGAACGTTCAACTAATTGGAGGAATCGGAATTAACCAAGCAATCCAGGTACGCGCAAAGCTGAAGAACTAATTCGAATTTATGAGTAAAACAAGCAAACCAACCATCTATTCACGTAGGTGATTTTTCAACCGGCTGCAGGAAACGGAATTAAGAACTTTATATCTTGCGCATTTGTGACACAAATAAGACTTTGGTAGCAATGTCAATTAACGTTTGGGGCCGGGGAGTTGCCGATGGCGTTTCACACCTCCCAAAAACACTGCCAAGTTCTGCTTCGCGTTGAACAGATGTTTCCGAGTTTGTACGACAACAGCGTTCCCAGGCTCACTAGCAGCATGAGGAGTTCAAAGTAGAGCAAAAGCTTACGTATATGGAGATTTGATCAGTATTTAGGAGTAGTTTTTGATTAATAAGAAAATTAGAATCAGGCCTGGTTCTGAAAGAAACTAACAAGCAAAGTAATACGTATGGATTTTGATAAGTTTTATTGCTACTTTACTAATTTCCGATTGTAGGTCCTGCCTTTTATAAAAGCTTGATTTACATAAATGGGACATAGATTTTAACAATGAAATAAGGGCATGCGTTTATTTCTAGATGAAGAGATGTACTCTCATTAAGATTCGTTCTATGGCAATCTCCTGCTACTCTCTTCTAGTGCTTGGAAGTGTTTTGCAGTTACGCAAATCCAAACTGTTCGCAGTGCAAACTTAGAGATGGCCCTTTGCTAGATATATTAGTAGCTACTGCTCTTCTGACTTGGCGCGTCAATTCTCTTGGGCCGCAAACTGGGAATACATTAACATGTGGAGCTGGAGATCGATCAGCGTTTTTTTTTTCCTATCACATACCTGCAACTAGTATCCTTTCATGAGACTGGCTTCCTTCTACAACGCTTTTGATAATAAAATTCAAGTCAGGCCTGCCCTTTTGAATATTTTGTGAACACGGTTCATTGTTTGTCCTTGCTAAGCCGATCTTCTCACTAGCTCCTTCTAAGCTACTGGAATCAATTTGATGCTGCTCATAGGCATGTTTCCTCATAAGCATTCGCAATGACTATATATCAAAGGCCGGGAATATCTGGGTTACTAACTACCATTTCTATCTGCATGCTCTTCCTTCCTAATTCAGAGATGCTAGCTAACTCTTCCAGTTCTCCATCTGAAATGATGGGATCAGTATCTCCAGTTTGATAAAGTCCAATAGTGACAAAAGAATATCTTTGGAGTTTTAAAATATCCGTTTTGAAGTGATCATGTATGACTAGGCGTATAATAACTTTCGGATAGTTGTCTTTTGGTATTCATCGGGCTTGTTAAAACTCACCATTACCCCTAAAAGCCCAAATAAAAGTGATCTCACAAGGACCGCTCCTCCGTCGTGTTGAAAGGCGTTGAATTGTATCAAATGCAACGGAGAATGTGTAAGAAGAACCGGTTCCCCCAGCTATAAGAATAAGTTTTTGAAACCTGTCAAAGTTTATCACCGTCCCATAGGGCCCGTCTAACAGCGCTCTCAGTTTCGCACCCGGATGTTCCAGTGCGTATTTACACAAGTCCTTGGTGAACCCTGAATGAGTTTTTGCTACTATCTCTACCCCCGAGCCTTTGCTGCTAGCAGAAGCGATAGTGAATGGATGAGACTGGAAGAGTCGGATACGGGGTACTGAAAGGAAGATATGCTGGCCTGGTTTGAAAGCTAGACGGTCAGGTAATACGACCTTTGTTCCGAAGTTTGAGCCCTCTTGCAGTGGAAAGACATTTATATACGTGCTTTTGGTAGCAGAATATACGATCCGTATATATCGCATAACACGATCAGTTGTATAGAGTGCTGCAACAATAATTACCAGGGTTCCTAACTTTTCTGTATGGTGAAAAGCGAGCGCTACAACAGAAATAAGAAAAGCAACGATATGGAGCAGATAAAAGCTTTCATAAAGCCTTCTTCTGAATAATGGGATGGTAGAACAGACTATCAAGGTGAAACAAGTGAGAGCACACCAGCCAAATATTTGTGCTGAAGTTATGATTTGACTTTTACTGTTGGATATGACAAACCGATTGCAGTCAAGCCTATGGCAGCAAGTAAATTAGCTTAGAATAAAAAAAGGGAAATTGAAATCACCATTACAGGAAGCCAAAACATACGAAACATGAGTGACTGAAAAAAACCAGACGACGTATCCTGCCCACCGATGGAACACATTACGGCGCTCATGTGAATATCCAGTTAAAAATGTTAGCAGGGAGTTTTTTGCCGCGAAAGCAACCACGAAAATAAAATTGCACACTGCTAGCCTATATAATGCGGTTAACCCTTGGGTCCTTGTTTAGTAAATATATTCTGTAACATACCAGCCGCATCGTTTGGCGAGCAAAAGATATGGCTTCTCGAATACTGCATCGTATAGCAGTAATGTGATGTTTACTGATAAGTAGATAAATATTATCATAAAATAGCCAAGACTTGCAAATCCTGAGACTTTCAGAAGCATGGTACGCTGAATAAAACTATTGCGTTAAGGTGATATTAGCAGGTAGCTATACCCGTGGAGCCTAGTGTGTATTTACCATTGGATTTGAGACAGCAGTTGCATACGCCTTCGCCATTTTAGTGGAGCTATGAATATAACAAAATTATATAATCTTGAAAAAGCCACTATCGCGACAAAAGCGCTGACAGCTACTCCAAAATATTTTGCTACATTATGATTCTGATGTAGCAGCTGGTTATAGTAGGCTGCCTGGTATATGCTAGTGGACATTTTTGTTGGTGTGAGGTGTCAAATTTGCAAAAATAAGATAAGAAAAGAAGAAGAAAAAGAAGTAGAAAATGAACAAAATGAAGAAAAGAAGAAAGAAAAGGAAGAAGAATTAGGAGAGAAAGGTGGCAACCCAGGACCTTGCTGTATTGTTTACCATACGATCTCTTGTTTCTTATTTAGTTAAAGATATAGGTGTCTAGTTATATCGTGTTCTCGTAATATTTAACTCCAAAGTGACACAACTATAACTTGAAGGCTAACCTTTTTTTTACTCAAGTCGGAAACTCCCCCGTTAGGTTTCTTGCAGCGGCTAGCCACAGATTGGTATTCCTTTCAATCAATCTAGTCACTTTAGTTCACGGATATGTCTTCTCCGGAAAGCCGTCAATGTGAATTTTTTACGGGATATTTCTACGGTCTACGGCGGCATACTTTGGAAATATGTGAAAGTGACACTTCGACCACGGGAATGTTGTTAACCCATGTGCATAAAACCGTTCGATATTACTCCGCTCATTATGACTACTTGCTTTGCTTTTTAGATTCTATTCTAAACGAGAAGCGGGGAATATAGACTGTAATATTTCCCCGGATCTCGAATGGCGCGAGGGGATCAAGCCACCACCTGCAGGAGATCAGACGATCGAGGAAGGGTCGGAAGCGAGAAAATGATCTTGCGTTTCACGTTGCAAGAAGTGTGAGGATTTGCCATGCAAGCAAAAAATTGGAGCCTCTGAAATTTGCCGGCCGGTTATATATATGAAACGCACACTTGAAGACTAGTAATAACATGAACAAGGAACGGCGATTCTTGAATATATTTCATTACTATTTCCCCGATCCTAGTTTGTATCGTTATTTCCCGCCTTTCTGAGGGGCTGCAACGAGACAGTCGAGTCGACTATGGTAACTTGGCAAGATTCTCTGTGCAGGTGCACGACCATGACATTCACACATGAATTCATCAACTAAAACTCCGGGGAAACTTTACTAAACGAACTTCTGTGCATGGACTGTATACAAGATTTTTGTATTAAAAAGGCTTCAGATTCGGCGTCCTAATGTAGTACCATTGCGGTTGTTCAGCAAAGCTATCTACTTCAGCAAACTAAATTATCTTAGTAATCATCGTATAACATTATCTCGGTCCTAAACCTTATCACCACACAACACCGAAGAAATGAAGTTGACCAAGAGCGTCACCTTTACTCTTATTTTCCTTTTTTCTCAGGGAGTGTGCGCACATTACAAGTGGCCGGCTCTTATTTATAATAACGCCGTCACGCCTGACTATGCCTATGTCCGTCCCAATACAAACAATATTGACCCAATTATGGACGTTACCAGTATATCCATGAGGTGCAATGAGGGGGGAAGCACTGCTACTGCGCAAATTCTCAATGTCAATGCTGGTGATACTGTAAGTTTTGCCCTATTCACCTCCTTGAGTGATCCTTAGTTGCGAGTATATAATCGGTATATCTCATTATATAATTACAAAGCTATCTTTGGTTGGTAAAGAAGAGTTCATGCCTGATACTAATGTGCTTTGGGATCAAGCTGGGATTTACCCTTTCAAATGTCATCTCCCATATTGGGCCAGTACAGGTATATCTGGCCCAAGCGCCTGGTTCGGTAGCTTTGTGGGATGGATCCGGTGCAGTCTGGTTCAAGATATCTGAATGGGGTCCTGTTATCGCGCAAGGCAGTATCAATTGGCCACAGCTCGGTTCGTATCCCATTTTCAGTTTCAATGACTCCACGATGACCAAAAATTTGTTTAATATTAACACCCCTATAGGCACTTCCCAATATCAATTCATTATTCCATCCGCAACACCAAGCGGTCAGTACCTCGTTAGAATTGAGCAAATCGCCCTTCACAGCGCGGCTCAAGTTGGCCAAGCACAGTTTTACATTTCTTATGGGCAAATTAATATTAACAATGGAGGAAGTGTAATCCCGGGCCCATGATTGCTCTCCCTGGTGGATATTCTGCAACTGATCCTGGCATCTTGTTCAATAATTACTATCCTGTGGTATGTAAATCTTAAGTGCTCATCGGCGATAAACCTGGCTGTAGCTATAGATCCAAGGCTAATATTATTCCCAGCCAACCAACTACGTCTTTCCTGGACCTCCAGTCTGGAATTAAGTTTCTTCCCTTATTCCACATTCCGGGTTACTGCGAAGATTAGGATTTTTAGGGGAAAAAAATATCTTGTTCGGGGAGAAGGGGGGAGAAGTTGGGAGATGTGGGGAGATGTGGGGGTACATGAAAATTATATTGTGTGTAGCTATGTAAAATTGAAGACTGTTAATCTAACCTTATTATGGAATATACCGAGAGCTGTTTTGTGATCTTGTTTATTCGATCGCAGATCGATATAGTTTGGGAGACTCCGCAAAAAAATTCCACTTTACAAAAGTATCGTCACGTGGCTGCGCGCACGCGCTGGGGGGCGGGGGTCTCCCCCGCCACTTATTAACAACAGTTTAGATCACAGTTACAATCACGGTTTGGATCAATTGTATTGATCAACAGAATTGATCACGCTTATTAACAACAGTTTAGATCACAGTTACAATCACGGTTTGGATCAATTGTATTGATCAACAGAATTGATCACGGTTTGTATCACTTCCATCGTCACAGTTTGGATCACGCTTTTTAACAACGGTTTAGATCACGGTCACAATTACAGCTACGATCACGGTTACGATCATGGTTACGATCACGCGTTCGATCAATTGGTTTGATCACGGTTTGGATCAATTGGATTGATCGCGGTTTGGATCACAATTATGATCACGCGTTTAATCAATTCGTTTGATTATAATTTGTATCAACTGTATGGATCACGGTTTGGATCAATTCGTTTGATCACGGTTTGAATCACGCCTATGATCAATTGGTTCGATCAATTGTATTGATCAACTATATTGATTATGGTTTTGATCAATTGTATTATCATAATTTTGATCGCAGTTTTGATCAATCCAATATTATAATTTGGATTATTTTCATCGTCACGGTTATTATCACGGTTATTATCACGGTTATTATCACGGTTATTATCACGGTTTGGATCACGGTTATTACGGTTTGTATTATAATTTGGATTATTTGAATTGATTTCGCTGCGATCGACTTCTAGGGGCGAAAAAGCCACTATATGCTAGTATCATACTCGTAGGAATTGACGTACAATCTATGTTAGTATCCTTGGAAGTGGGCAACGCGGGAAGCCCTAAGAACTCAATTTTGGTAAATTAAATTATATCGTGCGGGTATAAGGCAACTATGTATAAAATTACATAAAAAAATGTGTATGTCTCTTTTGTCTCTATGCTATTTTTTTACAAAGGGCCTCAAAAGCTCTTTTAATAACAAATCCCCATATGTCTTGGAATATTTATTCCCTTATCCCTTTTCAACATTTCCCTTTATATATCACTTTAACAGGTCCTTCTTGCGCCGGGTCTAGCGCCAATGAGACAAACTACAATACCATATACATAAGGGGTTTTAAACTTCAAATAAAATCAATTATAATTTTGATTATAGGTTTGTATAGTACCACCATGAAAAAGAGTTTGGGTCACGGAAAATATACAATATGACCGTCCGATATCCTGAAAAGGGCCTCTCACCACATTCCACAGTAAGATCTCACGCTAAGTGTTTGCGTTGGTAAAGGTTGACAACGAGACGAGTTAGACGGTGCTTTTCCTTTGAATTTTTACGAAAGCAGAAGTATCTTGTTAGGCTATTTAAGCTCTCGAAGAATCCTCAATGGAGGCTACAGAACGAAATCTTTCTAAACCAAATATTTACTCTATTTCTGCTTAAATTATAAGCGGCCAGACTGTGTTACGAAACAAGACATTTACATATTTTCGAACCTTTGATAAACACACGGATACAGTTGCAGTGTGTACAGGACACTAAGCTTAAAACACCGTTAAAACTTGAAGCAGAATGATCGCAAAAACCTGTACAGCGGACCAGGTACAACTGATTAATATTGAACTTTCCTTTGATTCTAATCCAGCGTTCATCCCTTTGATACGGAGATAACTAGCCTATCGCAGAGGTGACTCCAAGTTCCCAGCGACTAAGAGATGCTCCACTGTCCCCAATATGATACATCAATGTTAAATTGGCCAAGGATACCAAAGTTTGACATTGTTACTTTCTGCCCTTTGACAGTCCAATTCTGTATATTGAGGTTCATGATTACACCACTCGCAGCAGGAATGATACTTTGCCCCGTGCCGATACTGCCGGTTTGGAACCCATCGGGGAAGGAAACACTCTTAACGATGAAGTTCTTGTAACTTTGAAGTGGAGTGATTCGCATGAATGCCGGACATGGGCCTTCACAGACAACGTTCGGAATAGTCATTCCAATTGATTGTGAAGGATCAACGTTACCACTCGCATAGAATGGAGAGGCACCGATAATCGCCGAAGGCACAAAAGTTTCTGATTCGATGTATCGTGTGTGAATGACATTGAGAGTATCAATTGTGATGCCTTGAATATTTCTGGTCGTCCAACCCATCTGGATAATTGGGTCGTTGTGGGCCTTCCATACGGTGGCACGAGAAATGGAGACACCAGAATAATAAGTTTTAATAGCGTCATCGTCGACATGGTAAAATACATCACTGACGACACTGTTTGGATAGACCCCTGGGCCGTCTGTCTGAAACCAAAACGCTCCGGTCTGTTTGTAGTCCGAAACACGGGTGGTGATGTCGTTACTGCCGTAAAAATCCATAGTGTTAAATGGGGGTGCAGTAATGGTAGGACCGACGCAATACCAAGTTTGTCCGCCTGCCAAGCTGTAATGTCCCCACATTCGCAAACTGTACTGGTCGCTTTTAAGGCTTTAATAATAAGACTGTGGGTTCGCCTGGTAGACATAATGTTCACCAGAAAGGACTCCATGGCCAGTAGCGTAGAAGGCGGATCCCGTAGAATACTCGACGGCGCCTTTGACGTATGACCCTGGAGCAAAATGAACCCAGTATGTTTTAGAATCTAACTTGAGATGCGTTTGTCCAAGCTTTTGATTTCCAGTCCAGTCTTGGTTCATCCAGTAAACACCTGGTGGAAAATAGAGAATTTCTGAAGATCCTCAATCGCCAACGTTAATAGGTCCCGGTGTCATTTGTCTTTGTATTTTGGGAGTTCATTGGGGGCATCATGTTGGAAGAAATGAAAGGGCTAGCAAAGATCAAGAGCGCATTGGTTGGCTCGATCCCCACAACATCGCCTCCTGACGTTACATATTGGTTGCCGTCGGAGCGAAAAGTATAGAGATCATCGTTGAATTCGACCGAGAATTTAGCACCATTTGCTGTGGCGGGAACTCTGATGATTATGCCACCGTCCGAGCTGGAAGAAATGCTATACGTAATCGAGGTTGGCCGGATAACGACATTCGAAGGTCCTCCCAAGCTAGCGCCATCACGACGGTTGATCTTAACATCAACATCAACGGCGAACTCAAACTGGGACCAGGCCATGTTTAGCCCGATACTTGGCTCAATTGTGATACCGTCATCGAGGCTACTAGGTTGTGTCTCCGAATAAATAGGATCCCAGGGAGAGTATAGTCTTCCCATACTATTTCGCGGAATAGCCTCATAGATAAATGATGGTGACCAGTTATTTGCTCCGGCACCACTGACATATACGAGGTATCTATGAGATTGTCGAACATTTCCTGGTTCTACACGGGTGTAGGTGTTAATCTCGCCAGAATTATGCCACCAGGCGCAAAAGTCTGTGCCACAGTGAGTACTGTTGCCTGTAGCTGTTTGTGTGGGAGTACTGGAAGAGGTGGTCGACTTGGTTGTTGTAGTAAGTGTGGTGCTAGTTTTAGTGGTGGTCCCTTGCGTGGTAGTCGTGGTGGCGCTAGATGTAGTGGTACTAGTAGTGGCGATGGTGGGGGTTGATAATGTGGTGCCACCAGGGATGCACTGGCAGTAATAGTCCGAAGAACAGCTGCAAGTTGCTCCTGACACGCAAATTCTGGCGCCGTTCCAATCTGTTGCCAAAAATATTAGTATTAGGTAATGATCAATATATATGTTAAGGTATCTGGGCTACGAACATTTACCCCCGCATTGGCCCCAGAGCGACTGCTGGGCTTCTGTTACGGAGAAGAGTGCCGCCGTAAACAGGGCGATCGCCGTCCATTTCAATTCGAAGAATGGAGATGGATCTCGATATATCGAGACGGTAGAGGGTAGAATAATTTCAAATTAACTACGAACTTTTGAGATAGAATGCGAATTCTTGCTGTTGTTGATGCTCATCGATGGAGGGTTTCATCAGAAGCGATATGAACGGTGCGACTTTCAATGCTACTTATAATATTCTACTAAACGAAGCTGGAGTCTCTTCATAACTTCTTTTTGTCTCACGGACGTTAACTCTGGGCGACCAAACTCTGTTGATGCCTTCATCACTTGCGCCCGGAAGTCTGGGTGCACGGACCCCGTAGCTATTTACTAAAAGTAAGTAACGCGGAGAAACGTTTGTCAAGCTCGATCGCAGAACTAGAATTTGTCCGGTAGTGCAAGTTGAAGATGAAGCTGTTTCATCTCTCAGATGGGGTAAGAATCGAGATGCATCTAGCTGGGTTCGATGTAAGGCCCTCATCTGACTAGGCTCAATTTCAGCATCGCAGGCCGAGCGTCATAATTGTGCATATGAACCAAGCGCCAATTGCCCGCATTCAAGTAAAATTTACCTGCTCTGCAGCCAAGGGCGAAAAACTTATATTGCTGCGGGCCCTGCATGCGACATATTCAGGGGTGAATCCGGGGTACTATGGGGAAAGCTGGGGCGGGCTAGCTTTGGTTCGTTTTATCCCATTTGGTAATTCCCCGGTTTTAAGTAGACTTGGCGATCAGAAAGACTTGCGTTGTTTCAATTGACACAATGTACATGCATATACATCGGACGATAAATTACTATTACGATATCTTGTGCCTGACCGAAAGAACAGAGCTATTATTACTCCGTCGGTGCATACGATGCTATCTGTCAATTACTATCATAAATCTCCCTAAATTTCGCCGGAGTTAATATAATAATGCTTGAAGTTTTCACGTAGTTTATATGAAACGCCGCAGCGATAAGCTATATCGTCGGCGTCCTTGCAAGGCATCTGCAAGCCCTGAAGTCAATAGATACATGCAGATGTATAATACGATAATCCTATTGCTACAGAATAAATCAGTGATAGAACTATGGCACCGTGATCTAAACAGTGACTAGACCAGCGGTTCTACCAGTGATTTAGCTTGCGGTCTAGTCTTCTTTACGGGAGGAGGAGGAATCAGGGTGAGAAGAAGGCACCAGCCTGCGCATGCGACTTCAACTAGTCGCCTTGGTTCTGTCATATTCATGTTATCATTGTGGCTTCTACAACCTACTCAACCAAACGCGTTAGAACCGTATCAGGAAAGTGTATGCGTCGCGTTAGCCGCCATCTAGATCTTGTATCACCATATTCCAACTTGCGTTTTTCATTCTGTTGTGGATGGAGTTACAATTTACTCTTTTATATATACCTCTCGTACAACATATTAATATCTCGCACCATAATGCAACATATCAGCTCCAAGTCCAAACTAAATCTCGCCCGAAAGTACATAGAGCTATAGGTACTAAAATCACATTGGACTTCGACACCTTCCTTCAACATAGATATTATAAATGAATCTTGCGTGCCCATCCCACCTCGCACTTCCAAAATGTTCCGAGTTCCAGACACTCTTTTTCCACTTTTCGAAGTAATGAAATTGCGGGACCTTCCCCTAGCCAACCTTCTGATACTCGCTCCAATGCCGAAATCCAAATTTCTTGGGTATTAGGGACATCCATTGCAACCCGTCGGTGCCCACTCACGTCGAAGAGACGTGACATGGTAAGCACAGAAAAAGAGAGTATTGTGGGTTTGCAACCTCGAAACCGACCTCGCCTAGAATTTTAAGGAAATCATTGATGCCAAATGATATCTCCTTCGCGTCCGCTGGGAAGCTCAGAGAGGTTTTGGGAGCGGCTATATCAATGTCATCCGTACCATTTGCAAGTGAACTAGAGATTTGGTCATCCATAGAGAGGCCATGCATGAATTGCTCTAGCTCCCTGGTTAAAGGACCAGCGTTATAAAGTGGATATTCAAAGAAGATATACTCTAGAAAGCCGCCGAGGCGAAGAACTCTGTGGCATTGTCTAACAGTCCATTTTAGGTTGGGTAAGCTATTATTGTCGCAGATATCGGAATATTCCGTTTCGCTGTAGAGTGACTGCCGGAATTGGATATCGTTGTGGATTGACCTGGCGGCTATCAAATCAACCGACTGGTCTCTAAAGCTGCTTATGCTCGAACGGCCATCTTTAAATATTCGCGATCGCATGAAGGTTCTGTCCTCCTGTATATTTTGGCGGTCAGCCACGCCGGTGGACCCTCCGCTCTGGTTTAGTTGTTGGTATTCCTTGAGTCTCTGGGGCTCGGAGCCGTCGGTTTTATGGTGATCCTCTTTGAAATCTACATAACTCAACACTTCTTTACATTCTTTTCTTAGCACTCACATCTGAATTTTGAATTAAGGGTTGTGAAATTCGGAGCATCTTATCATACTTGCATATTTATTTCCAGTTAGGTCGAGTGCCCTTAGTCGTCGACGGCGTACTGTTATTTCTTTTGCATCCTGCGTCAAGAAGGCGGATCCCCAGCCCAGTTTTACAGGGTCCAACGTAAAACCAGATCGAAACGGGGAGGTTATTACCCGCGAGCATCTCCGAAAGACATCTGTACAGCGGAAATCAAAATTGAAAGCTTCAAATTCTTCGAAACCGGCGGTTTCATTACCAGAACTCTCGGATCCGCTGGTACTTTCAAATCGCTGAGAAATATCCGTTGATGGGTTTTTCATTTCGCTAAAAGAATCTGGGCTTCCTCTTTCCTGAAGCGTTAGGGGTTGCTTGGAGGTTGATGGAGAAGTAGTTGCATATTTTGGTAGTGGCCAATCGTCGAAGTGAATGAGTTCCTACAATTCGAAAGACTAAATTAGCCCAATCCTAGCTCCACATTATAGCAGAGACATGAATGCATCTGAGATTGAAATATCTGAATGCTATTACTATGTACACAGCCACTTACGTTCACCTCGAAATCATCAACATCGGATTCCGTTCTACTCTGACTATCACTTCCTGAAGATGCCAGACTTGGCCTTCTTCCTTTTGCTTTTATTAGAAACCGTAGGTTAGGTCTCAAGAGTCGTGGAAGTGGCTTTTGTTTCTTCAGCCTGTTCTGTGTAGAAATTTTGGATGCTGATACGAGACTATTGATTTGAGCTAGCTCCCTGGAATAGTCGTGGTAGGTGGATGAAGAATCTGCTCCACCCTGCGTTGCAGATCTCCTCTGAATGGTGTCTAGCTCTAAGAGATAGCGAGCGGTGTCTTCACATCGAAAATATATAGGGTGCGGGAAAGCCATTATGAAGCTTGTTAGTGAATTGATAAATCCAAGGGTTTGATTATTATAGAGTAAAAGGTAGGAAGTTAAGTTTGGGGTCAAGCAAGACGCGCGACATGGGTTTATAGGCGCTACTGTACAGATCCAGGTACCAGTTTCTAGCTCGGGATTCCGATCGGTCCCTTGATTACAATATCAACTTTACCAGCAGGGCACAGCCAGGGGTCATGGTATATAACCTTTTCCAGTCCCGCAAGGATATTGTGTAACCATCTGAATCCGGGGAAATTTTCGCCAAACCAACGAGTTCTCACTAAATGATGGAGGCGGATCGGGCGAACGATTTAGCGCATTGGCCAAAATAGATGTAGACTCCCCGTTGTATTGAGTTCATCACGCCGTATTATCTCCATCCTCTAATTTTGTATTATTACTTTTTTTTTGTGCCTGTGTCACTTGTCTCATAGTTCTAAACACAGAGAAAATAGCCTCCCTTCAGTCGGGTATATATATGCTCGAAAATCTTGGAGTGTTGTGCAATTATATCAGAGTACGAGTGCTGTACTAAGGTATTTCTCATCCCATCCTTGCTCGCGAAAAATTACCTACTAAAATACTCGATCTTACTACCTTCCAGAAGTTGTTCATAACCATTAACTATCGGATTTCAGATGAGAAAAAGAAAAGACAAACGCTTGGATGCCGGCCGGTAAATTGCCCAAAGCGGAAACCATATCTCTACTCCAACACAAAATCTGATCTTCAACTTTCTTTTTTCCCCAACGATAACTCTCCAATTGGTAAGTAGAAAGATGGCCCACCGTGAACAAGTACTCGAAATAGTCCCCCCTGATAGCAGGGAAAGCTATTCGAAATCCTTGACTTGGCTCTGTTCGCTTCGAGGCATCTTCCCGTTCGCCTCAATTACGAGCCTAAATTTGTTTCTCCGGGAACATGGGTTGAAGTTCTCTAGGCTATCACAATAACTAAATGTCCGGCCGGCACCATTTAATAAATTTGACAAAGGTTCCAGATAAAATACGCTCGCTCTACTTGCAGAACTTCCCCGTTAGGTCCCCAAGGTTTGAAGCTTTGACTTTTTCACAAATACGTTTTCAATAATTATTCCCGAAATTGGACCATACTAATCTATATTCCCAGAATGGATACCGACTTTCAGCCCAAATCGTTCGAGATAAATCAAGTCTCGCTTATTTCCAAAAGTCTCGCTGTCCTTTCTCCCTTGAATATTAAATATACAGCACCAACTAAATACTAAATCAAAAGTGGGTAGAGCAAGTGCTATGGATTTAATTCCCTTAATGCTAAACAAAAAATATCTCGAAACTGATGTAGTTAAAAGCCACGAGAACCAGAAAGTTTACCAAAACCAGCAGGGTAAAATTATTCCTGTGTTTTGTAGAAACAAATTACGAGGGTTTTGGACCTTAAAATTTGCCATGGTTCCAACATATATTTAAAATTTTGTAATCTCTAGCGCTCTGAGAACACCAGCAAAATATAGAGATAGTGTAAATAGAATATTCAAGAGTAAGAATAGGTAATGTTGCAATTGGCAACATGGTTTCCTAGATCTACACGCATATATTCAGAGTGCAATGAAGCTTCTCGCTAACCTCTTGGTTTGTACCGGTGTTGTGTTTGGAGATATATCTGAAGACCAAGATATGCGCGCGAATTTAGGTGCGAGGCTGGTTTGATGAAGATGATAAATGTATATAATTGAAAACCCAAGCGATAACTTGGATGCTAAAACACACTATGGCGAAGCCTGTTCCGATCAACCCGCCTATTTATTGGATCTACGCTATATACAAAGATCTTATCTCTATCGTCATATATTGGAAGAAACACCATCATATCAGAGCCATGGGTAATTTGTGCCACCCAGTCCTATACAGACAGTGTAGCTGGCGGGTCGTCGTAAGCAGGCGGGGGATGCTCCGGTCGTTTCTTTGACTTTTTGCGACTTGCTAGAACGCAAAGTATTCCGATGATGAGAGCTAAACCTAGAGGAACTCCTAACCCGATACCTAATCCAACTTGAGCAGAGTGGGACAGATTTTTTCCTAGCGATGGTGCATTCGTTGCAAGGACTAAGATCACAGTTAGAAATAGAGCTAAAGCCATTCCACATAGACGCGGCTCACCTTCATCGATAATTATTACCGTTACAGGATCGCTAGAAGAATCCCCTTAATTTTTTAAGTTTCTTGATTAGAACTTTATTTATTGATGAAAAAATTTTTGCAAAATATCCTTACCACTATCGTTACAAGCAAATAAAACTCACCAGGCTGCGTAGGACTAGCCGGTCCTGAACTGTTTGGTATCGTTCTAGTGCTATATATAGTTTGTGTGGGCCTGGAAGATGGAGTCGATGACTGAGAGCTTAAACTTTGTGGATTGGAAGAAGTATCGACGCTTGTGACCGTTACAACCAGAGTTTCCTGGGGCTGCTCTGAACTCGGCGTACTTTCCGGAGCAGCTGGTGTTGTTGTAGTCTTAGGTACGGTAGAGGTTTCTGTTGGCTCCGGTTTGTTTTCGCTAAAGGTCTGGGTTGATGGAGGATAGGCCGTCGAGCAATATGAGTGATATATACTGATGGCGCTGCCAAGGTCTAGCTGATTCGAGTTACAAGCTGTCTGCACACATTTCGATAAATATGTGTCGGCACTGCCAGTAAGATCCGGGCGACAGAAGCATTTATTTTGACCCCTCCCTGGTGCTCCTGGACAGCCAAACATTCCAGCAATAAGATCTAAACCATTAGGAATACTGTAACATCCTTTCGCGCAACCTCGTTGGTTAAGCCATTCAGGGTCATCCCACAAACTCTGCGCAGCGGTTGCTTGGGCTTGGGCTGAAGGCAGAAAGCCCAAGACAAAGAAGAAAAGCATCCGGGAGATAGCAGTTCTGAACTTTTTGAGATATCGGTGCATACCTATTCTGGTCATTATTATGTTAGATTGGGTTTCTATGGATCCAATTTCAGCTAACCGATCACTTTTACCTAAACTGCCGCCCAAAATTAAACATCTAAAACATCAGAAAAAGGGACAAGAAATGCGAAATACCTTAAAAACCTGGAACTATTTCCAAGTTAAATAGAGAAATACTTTCACAGTTGCGGACTTTGGTTCAGCCGCAATGAGGCTACCATGGCATGGCTTGGCCAACTCCGCGCATCTTGGCGTCTTGTGGGATAATGAAGTAAACGGGCTACTGAGCGAATGGAGACCATTATATTGTAATCTTTCGATTCGTAGCCTTCCGCTGAACGACCAAAAAGGTCCTAAGAAAGTTATTAATCAATCTGCAGGTATGTGGGTCTGAGATCTATGGCTATAGGAAAACTATGATGGGTTCTCTTTTATTCACCGTTGTATTCATCTTTATTCTCTTTTTTGCCCAGAATGTTCAAACACTCCTTATCGGTGAAATTTTGCTTGGAATTCCCCTAGGTGTCTTCCAGACTTTAACGGTCGCATATGCGTCCGAAATCTGCCCGGTTGGCCTTCGTGCTTACCTAACGACATACGTCAATCTTTGTTGGGTCATTGGGCAACTCCTGGCCTCAGCGGTCTTACGAGCACTCGTTGAAAGGACTGATGAATGGTCTTACAGGTTGGTAAAGCAATCTATTTCCTCCGTACTATAATTATCGCAGATCTGGCTAACTAGCAAAATGAAAGAATTCCATTCGCTATCCAATGGGTGTGGCCAATACCAATCTGTATCGGAGTTCTCATGGCACCCGAAAGCCCTTGGTGGCTCGTGCGTAAAGGCAAATACGATGAAGCTGAGGCTTCATTGAAAAGATTAACTGCCGAAGCACCCGAGAGCGCCGGCGCCAGGTCTTTCGATACAAGAAAGACAGTTGCCATGATGATCCACACAAATCAAATTGAGCAGCGCATCACTGCTGGCACTTCATACTGGGACTGCTTCAAAGGCGTGGATCGTCGACGAACAGAGATTGCTTGTATTGTTTGGGCTATTCAGAATCTGTGCGGCGCTGGCTTAATGGGGTATTCGACTTATTTCTATGAGCAAGCCGGACTGGATCCAAAAAATTCGTTCAATATGGCGATGGCCCAATACGCTATCGGAATGATCGGCACCATCTCATCTTGGGTCTTTATGTCTTATTTTGGACGTCGACCCTTATATATCACCGGCCTTATCATCTTGGACGTCATTCTCTTCATTATCGGCTCCATCGCGATCGCGCATTCCACCACAGCCACACAATGGGCCACGGGTTCAATGCTTCTTGTTTACACTTTCTTCTACGATACTACCGTTGGTCCAGTTTGTTACTCCCTCGTCTCAGAAATGTCCTCAACCCGTCTCCGAGCAAAAACCATTGTTCTAGCCAGAAACTTGTACAATATTTTTAGTATTGTAAATGGTGTTGTTATACCACACATGCTAAATCCAACCGCTGGAATTGTAAAGGAAAAGCTGGGTTTTTCTGGGGATCGATCTGTTTCTGCTGCATTATCTGGTGTTACTTCAGACTTCCAGAGCCCAAAGGCAGAACTTACGGAGAGCTTGATATTCTATTCGACAAAAATGTCTCTGCCAGGAAGTTTAAAACAACATCTATCGATCTTACTCAAGAGGAGGTACACGATCAAAGTTCGCTTGGTTCGAAGGCCTAGAGGAATATCATTAAGCAAATTTAGAAACCTGCGACCCAAAGATGAGTCGCATTTTTCAAATATGCACTTTCAAACTAACTGGGGCCAGCAATCGCTTTTGACTTTTGTTTTCATCTTTGTCTTTCTACTGGTCAACTCATTATTATATTTTGTAATTTTATTCGCTTGATATTGTCTCGCAAGCCAGATGCCGTCCTAATCCCGTGAAGCGCTTGGTACCGTAGACGTCAAATTGCGGGTCGTTTGGGTGGTTAGAGACTAGAAATAAATTCTCTGTATTGAATTTTATGTGGAGCAACTTACTTTGGGATATTCAATTGTACATATATACACTACTATGCTGATTACTAGGTTTTCCTTCGATATTTACAAACTCATTGATAAGTGGTCAGGAGAATCTCGGTTATTTGAATTCAAACTACTGATTGCAGCTGTGATTCAAGTGCACGTGCAGATTTCGAACATTAAGTTCATATATATATGATAGAAGTTTTGGTGGCCATATTTACATTCATCAACGCATCTGTATACAATGAATTTTAGGATACGAAAGCAGGTTGGTTTATACAATGGAATATGTACACAATAAAAGACGGAAAAGAGAAGCTGATCCTACAGCCTGAGGTACCCTTCGCCCTCCAGCTCATTTTAAACCGTTGTTCATCATGTTTGGAGCATTGTTAGCTTCTCAAACAATACCTTTTTACAAATTTAGAAAAGATTAAATTCTTTATATTATGTGGGTTAAGTTTGAGATTTGGGTTTTTGACAAATTCATCTATAATCATTTTAGAAATGGTTGGCACCTGCCTGTGCATACTTGAGCGTTTAAGCCTTGTGTTTATCTCCACGAATATAAACCTTGTTCTAAGAGAGAAAATAACGCCATTGTAACTTAGCTATCATTATCTTTATGGATATCAAAGCTCTAAAGCCCAATAGGCAATCGCCGGTAAGTTTAAAGGGTTATATATGGATGTAACATTTCATTCCAAATTGCGCCAAACTATTTGAAAATCTAGAGTAGAAATTAGTGTAAGAAACGATCATCCCAACTGGTGTCGGAGACTTCTAAAATCTAGTCTAGTGAACACTATTATTGTCCTAACTCCCAAGCCTATCTTTAATAGACGATTAGAGCCAGTCTTATGATAAAAGCTAATAACTCCGAATGAAGTCACGACATCTGGTATTGCCTTTTTCGAACCCCAAAATAAAACAATTACAACACAAAATACAGTACACAATATTGACGGGACTAACCAGCCGTCAGTGCAGTCTCGGGATGATATCTCACTAAGAGTGTTCTTCAAACCACTTTAGCCTGACTGTTCTAAGCAGTTAAACTTAGAAGAAATGAAATCACAAATTTGGTTTGTGGTTTAACTCTATTTAAATGATACCGATCCGCGGTTGATGTGGGATTTTTGGTGTGTGGAGCTTCACTTCAGCATCGAGTGAACCGTATATTTAACATCGAATTAGCCCTGCAACATCGATGGGTTTTAGCGCCAGCATCGGTAAGCCATCCAATTTTGCGGATGGTGAATGAAGGACTGTAATATATTGCAAGTAGAAAGATTCTTCAGCGTTAATGGGAAAATAGCGCGGCCCAAAGAAGGAGTGAAGGCCAAAAACTATAAAACAAATTGTTCGACAATATAAAAGCCATTTTAAACAATCTTCTCACACTAGTATACAGAGAAGGCGTTGTGTGCGAGAGAATAGCAAGCGGGGTTCTTTTTGCCAATTCACTGATACCCGGAATAGTTAGATTGAAAATTTTGGGTTAAACTAGCCTGGATTCTTTATTGTAAATTATAGCTTCCCATAGCCTTCATTCTTACAGAAGATAGCTTTTCCCCCAGTGGCATTTGAGTATTTTACCTTCAAATATAGCAACCTTCCCGCTACCATTTTTTAAGGACGGAAATGGTACATGTGCATATTGTTGACTGCAAAACAGTGTGATATCATTAATTCTAGCTTTCAACTAAAGTGGGGGCTTTACCAAGATTAACTTGCGGTAAATAAAATACTACGATATTAGCTTGCAAAAAGAAAATCAAGCGCCATTGCCATCGATTGTTATCGGCGGAAAGCAAGCAAATCAGCTCAACACTGGAACGCAAACCAGCCGAAGATCCAACCAAATATGAGGTTTACAAAAACCGAAATAAAATTATAGCTCATCCCAAGCAATGATGTTGGGCGCTTTGATGCTGCACTGGATGTAATTATGCGGCCCCCGTTATCATGTAGAAGTCGTGCTGTAATCCAGTGCCCGTTAAGCTTGGCTACTGAGTACGCAGTCTGGCCATCTTTTGTAACCACGTTGGGGTTTGCATTTGCACTCAATAGAAGCTGGGTAATGCCATGTTCCCCGTTGGCTGCCGCTCGGAAGAGGGGTGTCTCCCCGGTAATAGAAACTGAATCGACATTGCATAGGCCAGTCTGGAGAAGTATCTTGACGATGGGCTCGTAGCTGCGATTAGCCGCTTGCCAGAGGGGTGTCTCCCCTCTAAAGTTTTTGGTGTCTGGCGGCGCTCCCTGCGAAAGAAGCTTGCCAACTAGACTGGTTTCTCCACACTTCACGGCATTGTAAAGCTTCGCGGATTGCAGACATGTCTCTGACGCGTTAACGCCAAATTTCTGGTGGAAAATTTGAAGAATATGTTCCTGGCCACAAGCTGCTGCGGTAGACAAAACATCCTCTGTGACGCAGTGCTGTAAGTCGTAGCCCCGCTTTTGGAAAAGGGTGACCAATTTCATGCCTTCAGATTCATTTCCGACTATGACCATCAACAGCTCTGGAGTAAGTTGGATCTGGTCTCCGCATCGATCGAGTAGTAGTGCCATTACTTTTTTCCCTTCCACTCGGTTGCCGGCCGCAGCGTTGATATTTTCGGTGAACTTGAACTGATCTCCGCAAAGATCCAGCAATGATATCACCTCTTTCTGCCTCCAGTTGCCAACCGCAGTTTTAATAACATCCTCGGTAAGCTTGATCTGATCCCCGTATCGGGTCACCAATGATGTAAGCAACTCTGCTCCATACCACGCATTATTAACCGCAGCCTTAGTGAAGTCTTCAGTGATTTTGATATAATCTTCACACTGACTCAGCAATGACATTACATCCTCTTCACTCCAACTACCAATTGCAATTTTGATAACGTCCTCAGTAATCTTAACTTGATCTCCGTAGCGATCTAGGAGAAAGCTTATTAGCTTTTCTCCACTCCATCTACTACGAGCTGCCGCCTTAACAACATCCTCAGTGATCTTAATCCGATCTCCACATCGATCCAGAAATAGCATTACATCTTTCTTCCGCCAATTACTCGCTACCATCTCAACAACATCCTCGGTGATCTTAACTTGATCTCCGTAGCGATCTAGGAGAAAGCTCATTAGCTTTTCTCCACCCCATCCACTACGAGCTGCCGCTTTAACAACATCCTCAGTGATTTTGATCCGATCTCCACATTGGCCAAGCAATTCCTTCCTTTTTTCACTGTGACTGCAAACCGCAATCTCAATGATATCTTGAGTGATTTTGATCTGATCCTTATACCTATCCAGTAGCAATATTACTAGTTCCGCCCCATACCTAGTATTACCAGCTGCGGCCTTGACGACTTTTTCAACAACCTTAATCTGATCTTCGTAGCGGTCCAACAATGCCATCACTTGTTTCCCACTCCAGCTACCAACCGCGGCTTCAACGATATCCTCGGTAATCTCGAACTGATTTCCACATCGATTCAACAGCAATGTTAATATCGGAAATCCCTTTTCTGTATTACCAATTGCGGTTCTGATAACATCCTCGGTAATCTTGATTTGATCTCCGTACCTGTTAAGCAATTGTAACACTACTTCTTCTCCGCTGCCCTCGTTGCCAACTGCAGCCTTAATAACATCATCGGTAATGTTGATATGGTCTCCGTATTGATGCAATAACAGTGCCATCAATTTGCTTCCAATCTCCCAGTTACCGGCTGCAGTTTTGATAATTTTTTCGGTAATCTGTATTTGATCTCCATACCGTTCGAGAAATAACATAATAAATTCTTTTCCATACTCAGGGGAGCTAACTGCAGCTTTGATGACACCCTCAGTGACCTTGAGCTGATCTCCACATCGGTCCAGTAGTAGTGTCACTATTTTATACCCATGACGTGAGTTTCTTATAGCAGCTTTGATGATATTTTTTGTGATTTTTATCTGATCTGGGCGTCGTTCCAGGAGTAGTGCTATGACATCATCAGAGTTGCCCGCTGCGGCTTCAACAATGCCCTCGGTGATGTCGATCTGATCTCCAAATCGGTCCAACAACACTGTCATTATTTCTCTGCCACTCCTCTGATTGCCAGCCGCAACTCTAAGAATACCCTCGGTAATCATAGCCTGCTCCCCACACCTGTCCAGTAATAATTCCATCATTTCTTCTCCATGTGTCCGATTTCCAGCCGCCATTTTCATGGTGGCTTCAGTAATTCGAATCCGATCTCCACGTCGGTCTAGGAGTAATGTCATTAATTTTGGACCACAAAGTGAGTTACCAGCTGCAGCTTTGAGTATGCCCTCAGTAATCTTGATCTGATCTCCGAACTGATCTAGCAATAGTGCGAGTATTTTGTTCCCATCTATATTATCAGCTGCAGCTTCAGTAATGCTCTCAGTAATCCTAATCCGACTTTTACACCGATCAAGCATCAATGCCATCAAATCAACCCTCATCCATCGATTGGCAGCCGCAACTTTTACGATATTTTCAGTGATCTTGATTTGGTCTCCATATCGGTCCAGCAACACTCTCATCAAACTGTCCCCATTTTTCCAATTACGAACTACACTTTTGAGGATATCCTCAGTAATTTTAATCTGATCTCCGTATCGGTCCAGCAGAACTTGCATTGTACCGGCCTTATATAATTTATTGCCAGCTGCTGCCTTAACGACACCATCGGTAATCTTAATCCGGTCTCCGTATCGATCTAGGATGATTGAAAGGTTCTTTCCATCAAACTTACGACAAGCTAGCACCAAAACCCTCTCAATCAGTTCAGGCTCGCATCTGTATCGATCTAGCAATAGCATTATCGTTTCTCCCTCAAGGATATAATTGTTAGCTGCAATTTCGATAAGATCTTCATTGAGCTTAATCTGATCTCCGCATCGATCCAGTAGTAGCGCCATCACTTCTTTCCTATCCCGCTTTATTGTAGTTTCCACAAAATTCTGCGTAATATTGATTTGGTTTCCACATCGATCTAGTAGTAGTGTCAGCACTTCTTTACCATTTTCTTTATTGTCGGCTGCAGCCTCGACGATTTCTTCCGTAATTTGGATTTGGTCTCCATATTGCTCAAATAGCAGAGTTGCAACTTTTGCACTAAATCTTTGACAGATTGCCGCCGCGAGCTTTTCGGTCATCCTAATCTGAATTTTATATCGATCCAGTAGCAGTACCATCACCGATTCCCCGCTAAAAGTCGCGGCGAGCACACTTGTGATAATATAATCGGTGACTTCTATTTGTTTTCCGTATCGATCCAGCAGTACTTCCATGATTTCTATTCCAGTCTCCTGGTTAGAAACCGTGGTTTTGATAATACTTTGGGTAATTTTGATCCGGTCTTCATATCGATCTAGTAGCAGTGTCATCGCTTCTCTGCCGCTCTTCCGATTATCAGCCGCAGCGTCGAGGATGCGCTCAATATTATGAATATCGTCCCCATATCGATCTAGTAGCAGCTTTATAGTTTTTGCACTAAAATTCCGACATATTGCTGCAGCAGTTCTCCCAACGAGCCAAGCTCGATCCTTGCCGTGCTCCAATAGCATTGCCATAATATTGTCCCCGCTTTCCTGATTGCGAGCTGCTTTCTTAATCACGCTCTCAGTGATCTTAATTCGGTCGCCATATCGCTCCAACAGCAGTGTCATCACTTCTGCTCCACTCTGAGAATTGCCAACTGTAGCTTCTGTAATATCTTCAGTAATTTGAATCTGGTTTTCAAATCGACTCAATAGTAACATCAATATTTCTTTCCCACTCTTTCGATTGCCAACCGCAGCTTTTAAAACATTCTCGCGTAGTACCATACCAACGGTTCCCTTCTCTATCAGAAGTGCCATTACACCTATGCTCCCTGCTCTTGCCCCTTCCTCTAAGGGTGTGACATTATTCGATGCCTTGTACTCCTCATCATTAAATCCGTCTTCCAGTTTCCTTATCTCTTCTGACTGCGCATTCTCAAGTTCCCTCTCTTGATCTGTAGAGGCAAAGATACGCCGTACCAAAAGCCTGATGCCCCATCGTGCGGCAATATGGAAGATTGAGTAATTGCATGGATATGTCTGTTCTTGTGACGGGTAAAATTCCATGGCTACTCTGTTTCTGTGCCAATGCAGCCATTGTTCCCGCTCGTTGGACTTCAATCGGAAGAAGCTAGCCTGCTTATCTGGGATCTCAAATTCATCCTGTGCCAAATGAGCGTGCACACCCCAAAACTGGCATGAATACCAGAGAAAAGGATTCTTCGATATTCGAACGTCTGGGTCAAAGGCTGGCCTGAACGTGTTGACGAGTTGGCTGATGCATTGATTCGCTAAGCTTGCATGTGCACTCAATTCATTAAAGCCCTCCTTGCGCACCAAGAAATCTTTCACAGACTTGTGTAGGAGCCGCACCGTGTCATCATTTTGAATAACGACCATAAGACGACAGTCCTCAATTTCTTCTATGGTGGACTGTAGACAATTCTCTTTGTGCGGGTTGCAGACTATTGCTAGTTCTGACAGAGTCAGCGGTCCAACTGCTACTGCAACAACGCTCAATATTCTTTTAATTGCCTTAGGATCTTCGTTCTCCTGTGCTCTCTCAAGTAGGGTTTTGTACAAAAAATCAAGCCCCTTTGGCAGCCTTCCTAAAGTCTCCATTGCTTTTGATGGCTTGGCACGATCTAACTCTTGACAAGCGATGCCAACCCAGAGAAAAGTCCCCTCAGCTTGACTCTGAAGCTTTTGTGTGATTTTTTCAACAACTAGGTCTGTATAATCCTTCCTATGTTTAAGGACCTCCACTTTGTGTCTGATGAATTTGCCAAGATCCTCCTTCACTTTAGGGCAGGAGGCTAGGTCCATCCGATTAAACGGGCGAAGCTCTAGCTCTATCTCTGGATATGGTCGACTTGTGATAAGAATATGAATGCTTAGCAGTGATTTCTCAGAGTTTTGCTGTTTGAACGCTTTTGCTAACTCTTTTAGGAGATCGGTTCGTGATTCTTCCTCGCACTCGTCCAAAGCATCAATGATGCAGTACTTCTCTCCTGTTTCATGATCTCGGCCAATATCCATTAGCATTGACCACAATGCATCAAATGATGTAAACAATCTTTTTTCCCGCTCTTTATACTTAGATTGCAAGATATTTTGCAGAGAAGGATGCTTTTTGAAAAGTTGATACAGAAAACCGCGTAATATGTCAGTGGCTGTCTTTTGGTGCGCAGAGCTAGAGTCACAGAAAAAGTATGCCAGGCACTTTTCGCTCGAGGAGAATGATGGTAGTTTGGGTAGTAGTTCTGCGAGGGTGATTGCCATTGTGGATTTTCCAGTTCCAGGGTTGCCATACAGCCACAGGATATTGGAGCAATTTCCATTGGCCGGACCAATCTCACCAATCCATCTTCGGAGTTCTTCCGTCTCCAAAATCCATTCGCATGTTCCCGGGGCCCTATCCCCTTTCCTGCGTTGTAGAATCTTTTTGTCGTCTTCCGGATCGGTCAAAAAAAGTTCCTGCATGCATTTTTCACCTTCCGAGTCACGTCAATTGGTGGTTTGAATCCCGGGCTAGTTGAGTATGTAAACGTACCGCCGTCCGATCCCCCGTAATAACTGTTTATGACAAGTGGGCTTGTGTAAGATAGTCTTCGGATCCTCGATAGTTCTAAAACTTACTTTATATCTCTCCCGGCCTGGTTATTGACCGCTCCCCGGTTCTCGAACGTAGTCACGAATTGAGCCATTGGGTTGTCGAATAGTGTCGGAGTTCGGCAATATTTTTTCTTCTTCCGTTTTTATGTTTGTGTTTTGCTTGTTTCTTCTGGGTTTTCCGGGTTTTCAGTTCCTTGATTTTATTCTTGGGGGCTTCGAGAAGAATATGGTGTTTATAAAGTCATGAAACGATGAAAATTAGAGGATAGTTGAACGGCTTTCAATGCGATAGTATGCTAGTGCAGGGACAGTCATTATAAAGATATTTCAATTACGGAGATTCTCAGCCCCTCCGAATCTTGGCAGGCCGAAAAATATGCCTCACAATGCAGGTTGGCACCGCGCATCTTGTCAGCCTTCTTTGTTGCTCAGTACTTCTATTGCCGCAGAGGATGTCCTACATTTCTAAAGTTTAGAACGACAACACAGCTTGCATATGCTTGAGCCGGCTTGTTTATACTAAATTCATTTGGAAATCTTGCTTTTAATTCTATATGCAGGGATCGTGTTCACGCGAGAAGAGTTCAGGGCTCAGTCTCATGGCGGCAGAAACGTGCAAAATTTAAAAGACTGGCCATGGTACCTTAGACCATTCTGAGGGGTCTCGCTGGGATTCTAACACATTACTGATATGCGTTGCGATGCATACGAAAGCCCATCTGGCTCTTCATCCCGGATCCCATAGCATTAGTCTCGCTGGGTATAGCGTCGCTCTAAGCGGTCTGGGTATTTAACGCCGATAAATCAATGAAGGGGGCAATTTCAACTCGCTGGTAGTCGATTGCGAGTCTTTTCATCATCTGAATACTATTTGTCGATTCTCGGTCTGTGGTATCATCTTTTTTTAGCATAATTTGTTTGTCAAGAAACGCTGCAGCCTCGCTGCAGAGTAAAATGTGAGCTGTCCGCTGCACCGTGCTGGCAGACAAATTCTGAAGCCGCGGGATAACCCCGCACTCAACTGCTCAAAATAATGAGATGGGAACTGTTGTCTTTGAAGTTCTTATCCAAAATACTCTTTTTCACCAGAGGCATTCGAGCTAGCGTGCTGTGGGGTGAAATCTTTCAACTATTGCTCTCTCGCTCCAGAAGGGTTTGGACGTGGGAATTTTCTACCAGCCAAACTCAAACCCGCTTTGATGTCCAACCTGTAAAGCTATGGCTGAGTCCAAGATAATATTTAATAACTCGGGCGCGATTATAACAAACCAAGCCGGCAGAGATATAAATATATCGTAAGTGGCTAAAATTCGTCGTATACTAAGTAGTATCTAACAGCTCTGCACTTCGTGCTGCGCGGCTGGTTTACGACAAATCTAACACGTACCCAATTCGTCAGCCACGATGCGTCCGAGGATAATGTTCAAGCTTATCATAGAGGCCACTATTCCACCTCCTCCTTTTGGGCGAAGCCTCTACCAGATCAGTCAGCACTTGTCAATCCAAAAGGTCAAACGAATAATACTATAGTCCCAAATCCCCTCCGGCCAGCAGGTCGAGAGGATTTTGAGATTGCTATTTTGTGTGTGTTAAAGATTGAGTTTGACGCCGTTCATTCCCTATTTGATGAGATATGGGAGGACGATAAATACGGCAAAGCACCCGGCGACCCTAATGCCTACACGACAGGGAGAATAGGCGATCATAGCGTCGTTATGGCGTACATTTCATCCATGGGCAAGGTGGCCTCAGCCTCCACAGCGGCAAGTTTTCGCGCCAGCTTCCGTGGGATTAAGCTCGCTTTGTTGGTGGGTGTCTGTGGAGGGGGTGCCTATAGGAACGGATAAGAAGGAAATAATGCTCGGTGACGTTATAATTAGTACCAGAATAGTCCAATACGATTTTGGGCAGCAGCGGCTCGATAAATTTACTAGGAAGGATACACTCGAAGACAACCTTGGCCGGCCGAACATGGAAATACGATCTTTTTTACGAATGATGCAAACCTCCCAGTATCGCACCCAGTTGCTATACAACACTTCTGTCTATCTCTCGGGCCTCCGTAACGGAGAGAACGGATATCAATGGGAGTACCCTGGAGCAGATCAAGATAAGCTCTACGACCCAAACTATCTCCACAAGCATCACGATCCGATAGCTTGTACTTCCTACTCCGGATGCTTGACCCAGGAAGGGGAGGTTCGTGCTAGCGCGTTCAGCTCATCTTGCGTAGAACTCAAGTGCAGCGATGACAATCTTGTAGTGCGAAGTCGATCAGTGATATTGGAGCGAGCTACCACAGATCAGTCATTGCCAGATGCAGAGGCTATCCAAACGCAGGCACCCCATTTGCATTTCGGTGTCATTGCATCTGGGGATTCGGTGGTAAAGTCGGCTTATTATCGCGACAAGATTGCTGCTGATGAGGGAGTTATTGCGTTTGAGATGGAGGGTGCCGGTATGTGGGAGATATTTCCCACTATAGTTATCAAAGGCGTCTGTGACTACGCAGACAGTCATAAGAATAAAATATGGCAGCCATATGCCGCAGCTGCTGCTGCCTGTTGCATGAAGGCAGTTTTGAAAGCTTGGAGGATGGAGGATAAACTTGTGTAAGCCTAGACGTGAACTAACTTTTGTTTTTTTTTCTGTCTAGTAGCTATCGCATACCATTTAAGACTCTGGCAGTGGCACACTGGAAATATTCAAGCCTAAGTAATTGTTATTTCTATATCAAAAATAGCTGCTATTAGTGTTATAACTTTTCAATAATAAGTTATAACAGCAGATATAAATATAACTTAATAAATTTCAAATCAAAAAAAATTTAGTTTAATAAATTTCCTTTACTACTTTATATATTTATAATAGTTGATAATAATACATTATAACAATAAAAATAGTTAAAGTAATAATAAATAACTTCTTAAGCATTTCTTGAGGACCAGGTGTCTTTTATACTCAGTGAACCAGCTCTAGAAGACTTTATCTCAAGCCACTGAGCTCACAATGAACGATTCCTAGACTGCATCTTTGAGACATCTGACGTTACAACTTCTCGCCTAGCCGCCTTCTTTTAGATTTGGCAGCTTGATGATAGGTGGAACTCATATGTTGCTATTCTATGTACCTATATGATGAAAGCGTGATCGTTGGTCAGCGATAGATTTACTCATGTCGTTACTAAGAGTGTTTTACTTTGCAGCTTTGTTTGCTGCAGGTACTACAACTTATCATCAAACTTCGCGATTACAGACGCAACCATGATCTCCTATTCAATACAGTGCCTTTGCTATACTTATTGTAAGAAAGAACCTTCTGTCAAGCAAAGCTATTTCTTCAGTATTAAACAGACGAAGCAAGTTAAAAAAATATATCATTATCTCTTGTATCTTCCATCACCAGCTGGGACACGCACGATAGCACAAATTCGTAAACCCACTTCCTTGAACCTTCTAAAAAATTTCTCATTTCAAATTTTGAAGCCATAATACTAAGTATTTACGTATGTTTCCAGGATTGTGTCGTATTTTAGAAATTCATAGTACACTAGTTTCAAAGTACGACAGCCACAGAGGCACCAAATGGTGGCTGGCCGTACAAGGGTCACGTGAATCCGGAACCGATAAATGGCTGTATCCAAAGTAGTAATAAAACCCCAAATTATAAAGAGTTTGTGACAAGAATTAAACCTAGCGCGCGCCCATTACTCAGCTCTGAACACTACCAATGTCTTTATAGTCAGAGACAAATAAGACAATTATAATCTATCAGCTTATAGTCACAGAGGCCTACACACAAAAACTGCTCAAATTTCCTCTTACCTTTCAAAACAGCATATTAGGATCACGAAGAGAAAAAACTGTGCTGCGGCAATTGGAACCTCCAACTGCATAGCAATCCACCGATTACTGTCTCCCTCATAACTCTTATAGTGAGTAATCCTAATATCGTATCGGAATCTACATAACAGGTGCCCTCCAACTAGATCCAACTACTGGTGAATTTGTCTCGCAAACAAATCTACGCGCAGTCATGTCAATCATACGACACAATGATTCCGTCCCAATCCTGATCGAGCATCCCACCACCCCGGCGACGGCGAGCGATACCACGACCACCAACATCCACAACATCCAGGCTCACAAGAGCCGCCAGAGAAATTAGTGATCGCCAAGACGAAGTTCACCCTAGGTTGAATTTCTACCACGAAGCCGGAGTTCCGCCTGATGCATTAACCACAGAGCAACGGGACGACATTCTTCAAATTGGTAAAGAAGTTCGGATTCTAGGAATGAAATCGTCGCTCGTAGATCATGAACACCATGCAATCCATCACTATTATCGGGAACTTGGATTGAAAAATATTATTGAATGTGAGGGTCTCGAAAATATAAACGCACGTTGTTGGGAATTGCCAGAGTTCTGTTGTTTAGGATTCGCGGAAAGAAAGGTAATACTAGATAAGTACGCAGCTATATTAAAGGAGGATGGCGTAACCCTGGATTATTGAACTAGTTTTCGTTTCCGACAGTCTTATTTTGAGAGAGAAGCTGAGCTTTTACCGCCAGTTAAACAGAATCAATTAGAACTGCAGATGCTCTGTTGACATCGTTGTTGGATTTGTGGGATTTTAGAAGAACGCATCCGTGTACTTCAAGCTAGGTTAACGTTAAGCTGCTTGTCTAATCGTGCATCTCAAATACTTGATCCCGAGGGTCCGTTCGAGGGATCATTCGTTTGAGTTTCGATATTAATTCCAGAAGAACCTGGATAATATCGCACAAAAATATTGATGGATTGAGGCTCTAGCATTAACAGTGTGAGTTAGAAATCCTATAAATACAAAATACCTCTGCGCATGTGCGACTCTAAATATGTAGCAAACCAATGTGCCCCTTCTTAGCGTATATTCTAGCAAATGGCGTCGATTCAAGTGGGTGTGCATGAAGTTCAGCGCCTGACTCAAATTTTAAAAGACAAGCTTTCGAAGCTTTCTGGGCATCAGGGGTTGGCATGCCTTGGAGAACTCCTTAAATTTTCATGCTAAATTGAAAATACCAGAGCGCTCGATGGGTTGAATATCCAGTTTCGCAGTTAGCATCGTCCGAATCGAAGGATCACGGAGCACCAGTGCTCAGCCGCAGTCGGGGTTCGATCCCGCGATTTGATCATAATTCGCTAGAAAGTCCAATTTCAATGCCCGAAGATGCGATGGGTCCTTCGATACGGAATTACAATTCGAATATCCGTTCCGTGAACTCCTTGAAAGACAATTGATTATAAAATAACGGGTATGGCCGAGAAGAATTTCCCATTTTGGGGGGTTTATCCCACTTTTATGCACCATAAAATATAGAATCGAATAGAGAATTGGCAACCTTTTTATCATGAAGCACCTTTTGGCTTTTGTGGCTCTTATGGCATCCGGGCATGCCAGTGTCCTGCGACGGGGAGACGGTTGCGATGCGAATAATTGTCTTCGGGGTAGTTTCACACACTCTCCTCGACGAATTCTTTTATGAAATGTGCTAACAATAGCGAATAGCTGTGAGGAATACTCATTGTCCTACACGCGGATTAACGGATTGTTCATCAGTCTATGCGACCACAGTTACGCCACCCACTGTGTAGGTCATGATGTTCATCCAGAGTAGTTGTATGATGAAACATAACCTGACTGATAGATCTGGACTAGGACGTATTATGTAACGGCGACGGCTTCATCTGTTTCGACCAGCACCGACGGTCAAACTCCCACACATACCATCTCGGAAACCTTTACCGTCACGACACCGACCGTGATCACCCATATCTCAGATGTGACAACGACAGTCATCAGCACCTTGGGAGCCTTACCGCTCCCCAAACGACAAGCCAACAATTCGCCCGTTATACCAGACTATGCGTCGCCATGCTCCCGCCTAGCTGCCTACACAAGCGCCTGTGCTTGTCTATCCGGCTTTGTACCCCCAGAAACAATCACAGCGGAAGCCCCCTCAACGACATACACCATCTCAACGACAGTCACCTCAATCACAATCATTTCCCCAACCCTTGACACTGTTTCAGTCTCCATCACAGCCGCCACAGTAACCGTAGCCAGCTCCACAACCACGAGTGAAACATCCATCGTAGCAACTGTAACCCGCGTACCGATTTACGTCCGTGCCAAAAACTCCTCCAACGCAGGAAAATACCTATTCCGCGACGGCACCGACGTGAACGGCTTCACGTTCGCCGGATTCACAGCCGACAAAACCTCAGCTGCCATCTTTGACTTTTACCCAGCCACGGGCCAGCTCGTTCCCCGCGGTAACGATGGGGATACACTCGGTGTCCTCCTCCCGCTGGGTCCGACGTATCCTTCTTATTATGTGTGGTTTTTGACGCCATCACAGGTGCAGAATGGGGGTTCGGAGGCGTTTGCGTGTACGCTTTCGGGAACGGATTTGACGTGCGGTTCGAGTGGGTATCCTGAAACCGGGTGGACGAATTCAGATGATGCCGCGCATCCTTATTTATCTGTTGGACAGGCGAATTTGTGGCCGAATTGGGAGGGGGAGCAGGTGTTTTTCCAAGCAGTCGCGGCAGCTGCGTAGGCGCACTATGGTGGACATGATATCGTATAAATGGCTACCCGAGTAGCCGCTTAGTAGTTGAGACCGTGTACTGGTAGTTGTAAAAATAGTAATTGATACCCTTTACTTTGATGATAGCAGTTTCGTATGCTCATGTCCCTTGAAAACTGTTTGATGTTTGATGTAATGATGTGAGTGAGGTTGGGGCCAAGCCGCTGGGCAGCTAACCAAAATCCCACGCGTCTCTGGAACCCGCCTAGCTAATCAAGACCAATTCAATCTCTGTCCGACCACAAATCGCAATCAATATATCGATAACATGGTTCGCATGATGTTATCGGACGATGCCTCCAACAGAACCGTGTCATCCAAACCCAATCTTCCCATCCGCAGCCCAATTCGTTGACCAAGTCAGCAATCTCACCAGCAATATCACCTTACCGCGCCTTCGTGACGACCTCCAAACCCTCGTATCGTTCTATACCCGTCACTTTCGCACGAGCACCGGCAGAGATGCCGCGATATGGGTGCAACAGCGACTTCGCTCCGTGTTGAATGATGGAACGAATACAACTGTCGAGCTGTTCGAGCATCAATGGACCCAACCGTCAGTTATAGCACGGATACCAGGAAAATCAAACATAGTACGCACCACCCTCTTGAACCTAATTTTGGAAGAATATCATAGTAATTTTAACCAAAACGCAACCAGACAATCGTGCTCTCTGCCCATATCGACTCCGTAAACCTCTACCTCCCATTCTTCCTCGCAGCGCCAGGGGCAAACGATGACGCATCCGGCGTGGTAGCCCTCCTCTCCGCGTTTACAGCAATATCACAATCCCAAGTCACATTCACCAACACCCTCGAGTTCCACATCTACGCAGCAGAAGAAGCCGGGCTCTGGGGCTCGTCTGATGTTTTCTCGGCGTACAATAAAGCTCGTAGAAACGTATACTCGCTTCTTCAATTCGATAATATCGGCAGCGTGGCAAAAGGGCACAAACCAAGTGTGGGGATAGTAACCGACTACCTCCCCGTTTCATTCAATAATTATATTAGACTTCTAGCATTAACATATCTTGACGTACCCGTTGTTGAAACTATTTGCGGATACGCGTGCAGCGATCACGCCGCCGCTATTAGATATGGATACACCGGTGGTTTGATCACCGCAGGAAGATTGGAAGACTTCACGACGACTGAGGACAAATCGCATACCGGTGCTGATACAATGGACAAAGTGGATCTAGAACATGTTATGAGGTTTGGAAAGCTAGGTGTTGCGTATGCGTACGAACTCGGATTTGCAGAACTAGAGGGTGATGGTATGAGGGGGTATACTTGTGATATTGGTTACCCGGACGGTTGGCTTGGGAGTGTGCTACGCTTCGGTGCTGCTAGATCTACCGATCCGTTAGGGCTTGCACTATGGCTCCTGGCTGTGTTTATAATGTTGATGATCGCGAGGCCTTGGGAAGAGGTACCCTGCCTCATGAAGATTGGCAGGAAGGTTAAAAGAGTGTTCAAGAGGGGCGGGAGGGGACGTTATACGAGAGTTACGGAGAGAGATGTACCCGATTAGTCACATATAATCACGAATATACCGAGCCAATGAAACTCTCGTATTCCCAGTAGTTATCGTACATTCACAACTTATATGCTTGTTTGTGTATGACACAATATATGCATCCAAAGATCCATCAAAACTCAGGCTAGCTAGCCGTCGCTTGGAGGGAATCGAATCTCGAACTATGATCCAGTCGTCGCCATAGCCGAGCACGTCACCACCAGGCAAAACCAACTGAAAGCCAAAAGGAACAAGATACGAACAAAGTATGTCGTGGAAATCTTGTTTCAGAGGAGTATCTGCCGTCATTCAACATCCATCTTCCACCAAGAGGCTATCGTTGGCATCTGTCCTACCATCGCAAATCCATGCTATCCCATCTCAGCTTTTTGGCTTCGGACCCGCAACATCCAAGCCTTCCAATCCCTCCATCGGATCCGGCCCGCTAACTTTAGCGGCAGCCTGTTCAACAGCCTTCTTATCCTCCTCGTCGACTTCATGCTTCTTCAACCATCCTTCCTGCTCCCATACCGCGACTTTGCTCCCTAATCCCTCTGTTCGTCCAGCGGTACCATCTCTCCCACCCAGATTCTTGGCTTGAGTCACTTTGATCACCTTGCCGTACAACTCGGCCTGGTCAAAGTTATCGATGGCAGCGGCGGCATCTTCGGGAATTGAGAACTCTACGTATGCGAATCCTTTTGCTTGAGCTGTAGATTTGTCGGTGGGGAGGTGGACATCGACAATCTCGCCGAATGGGAGGAAGAACGAGTAGAGGGTGTCACTTGTGGTCGCGGGATCTAGGCCGGCTGTTTGGAGAAGCGAAAGAAGGTTAGTGGACGGAATTCGGGTTGAATGAAGCGAGGGGGTGGTTAGGTACTTACTGACATAGATGGTGCTCTTTACTCTTGTTTCGTCCGACATGGTTGGTTGTCGCGGTTAGAATCGCGGCGTTGGAGTGAAATGCGTATGAGATTTTGTAGGCGCATCTTAAACTGTTGGCAACGCAAGACAAGCTTGAACGCTACTGCTTAGGGTGTAATTTATATGCTATAGAGAGCATCAACGCCAAATCTCTGGGTCTATTCTCTTTTCCCTTCTTTCTAGTACTAGTATGAAAAAACATATGTACTGAATTTTTTCTTTCGTCAGTTATCCTAGTATGGTATCCATGAGTACTGAAATGAGCGTTCGTACCCCAATATACGGTACAAATTGCAACAGCTGCCGCTATCAACCAAGATGCTTAATTTCTACCTCAGAGGCACTTCTATTCTAATATATTCATAAGGATGATAGATTCCATAAATAGAACTGTATGCTTCTTACTCCACATATACAGTAATGCTTTCATTATCTCTTATAATACACGAACTTCATAAAAATGATCAACAGCTACTCCGCTTTCCTCCCAGGCGGAAATTTATACTTTTCCATCCCTCCCGTCGCAATATTAAAACTAACCCTCCCCCCACTCTCCGTAAAACACTCCATCTTCGGCCTCCCAGGTGGCAACCGCCTCAAATACCTCTCCGGTAAGAAATCCAACAATGCTATAATCTCCTCATACCACTTCTCAGGGATATACAATAACGCCGAGAACCACATTTTGAAATACACATCGTGGCTGAGACAGGTATACGTCTCCCAGGTGTTCTCCTGTATCACTAACGCTTCAGCTGCAGAGATATCGTAAAAGTTTTTATCCTTATTGCGGATTTCGGAGTATGACATTTTCCATTCTCGTGTTGTGTTTTTATGGGTTCGTGCGATTGTTTGCATTGTTTGGGCTGGTGACATATAATAATACGTCAGCAAGCTAGTGATATGAGATTACGTATGTATATATATAATGAGTTTGTGTATTATGTTATATGTGAGATTAGCCTACCTCGCTGTTCAATCGTCCCCTTGAACTGACATAGCAAAGCGGTAGGATTCCTCCTCGAAATCGGAAAAAACATGTGATCTGTCATCGCCAGTAACAGCGACGATATCTGTCCTTCAGCGCTCGATGGAGCAATATAGTCGTCGAGATACTCCAGCCAAACGTCGAATATGCGAAATAGAGTTTCCGAAATAGTTTCGTCAGCGCTAATCATCGGTTGCCATTGCATATTGCGATCTTCGCTTTCGCAAAAGGTATAGGATAGGGGAGGGACTCCTTCGAACTTATGGTTGATTCCAAAGTGTATGTCCGCGGATGGGGCGGTGAGCATTTTCATGTAACAGGTGGTGCAGATTTCGCATTCGATGCACTGGAGACATTGGAAAGTTGGCTGGTTTCTTGGGATTTTGGATTTGCAGCTTTTGCAGGTGACTCGTGGTCCTAGTTCTTCTGGAATTTTGGTATCGGACGTGGTTTCTACGTCTGACGAAGTCACATCTTTCTCCGTTATCGGTTGAGTATCTGTAATTGATATTGGACTAGTATCCAATGCATCTGCTGTAGAATCTATTATCAGATTGCTAGTATTCATGGTAGTGTGAATAGGTGCTTCGTATTCGAGCTTCAGCTTCTGTGCTAGATACACCACTGGCTACCTTTTGCATAGGTTCGACTTCTTCAAAAATCTAGACGCATAAAACCGTCTGAGTCTAAGTATCAATATTTAAATTTGAGCAAATTTTAATGGATAATATTAAAGCTAGAATAGGATTAAAGAGAAATGAAATGCGAAATCTTAATTCAGAATACTTATGAAAGAACCTAGTTCCTTCCCCAACCTCATAAGCCTCTCCATCCATCCATTCCGCCTCTTTAGAGCTATCCACAGGTCGTGTCTTCGAAACTACAGCGACCTTCTTCTCACGTTTCCCAAGTCGATATTTTCGACACCCGAACATTTAGATTTCAACAAAATTATATTCTCCAACGAGATATCCTTGCAAACCAGAAAGCTACGAAATATAGTACAAGATATAAGATGTATATTATTCAAGTTATGATGGATCCCTTCCAATACCCATCATATAAATACCGAAAACCTCAAAGACCTATACTCCAGCCTCAACATCGAACCGATCACACCAAAAAGCGCCACTTAGGCCACCAGCAAGCTAACTCTAGTTGAGCCTCATCGATCTCCAAATCCTTAGCTACACTAGCCAAATCTATAAATATTTCGCTTTTAGGAAACTACTCTCAACAAACTCCCCATATTCCCTCTTTCAATTTTCGATTCTCAGTTTTGAGATTGGACTGATATACGTAAGTGCGTACCCTGCCCAATGTTCTGTTTCAAAGTTAGCTACCGATCTAACAAGTTATATCCTTGCCTAGAGCGAGTACACTAAACATTTAAGCCTTGGCCTCGGGAATCGAAAACATGGCCACTCGCCACCTTGCCCGTCTGTCTGCCTGTCCATCCGCCTCTCGTTACCACTAAACCATCACCATAAGCATATAACCCAGCACGCATGTTAAAGCAGCAACATTCCACGGCTACCCGGCTCTCGCATGCATACGATAAAATACCGATCGATCTTATACTACTTAAAAAAACATTCCATTCCCGCTCGCTTCAAAAGTAATTTAAATTGAAAAAATTTAAATTCTATGCACAATATAAACGGATAGATTCCACAACTTTTATTCGACTCAAACTAGTTCTTTTCAATCCTTTAGGCCACTCACCGCATCTAAAATTATCGTCCAATTTCATAATGCAGGCGAGCTAACCAAGGTAGCAGCAGCAGCACAATAATACAATGCAATGCAACCAAGCGACACGACACGACATTTCGAGCAAGAACAAAAACCAAACTAAACGAATTTAAAAAAAGGAAATAAGGAAACATGCTGACAAGGAGAAGCAACAAATCTCCAAAAATAATTAAAATAGGCGGCGACTTTCTGTATTCTTATGGGATTTTTTAGTATTTTAAAATTTTTGAATATCCCCTTCGCTGACTTGCTCTGATCGGCATTTTGTGGGCTGGTTATCGCTATCTATGGCATGCCGGTTTAGTGTATTGATTCGCATTATGACCTGGTTCCCGGTTTTTTAATGCATTGAGGTCTATAACTCTGAAGTATATTGTAAAGTAATTCTAATAGTACAGCCTTCGTCCCGAGTCCGAATTTTATGAGCAAATACTCACGAGCTAGCTCACTTAAGTGTCTACTCCATCATCAATAAGTTGATGTGTTAGGTAAACCGTAGAAGTTAACAGGAACGAGAGCAGTGACTAAATAAGTAATATCCATATTGCATCACTTACCGACGGCCTACTTCTTCACCCCTTAGAATTCATGCATAAAACTACTTCTCAATAGATAAATACATTTGTAATTCCCATTTCTTAAGCTCATCTATGTATTCATGTCCGATATAGATATACCATCTTCATACCTAATTTCAATAGCTCTTGTAGAGCTAAAGGCACGGCGAGACGGCAAAGCGAGAATGAATGACAGGAATCCTGAGAGAGTCTACAAGGAAGGAAAGAAATGAGACTTTATTCTGTGCTGCACCCTCCCTTTTCGACGATAATATCGTTTGCTAGATCGATAGCCCTACGTATATAGATATAGATATAGATCTTTATTCTGATATTGATATATCGACACCTCGATTGAATACTGGTATCCGGGATTCGCACCCCGAACCCAAATGTTTAAAACGATACACCACCATCCACCCAAGTAAAAGAGAAAAACGAAAAGTGTTCTGAAGGAAAGAAAAGAAGACAGAGCATTATTATTGTTATAATTCTTTCGGCATTTCGTAAAAAGAGGACAGAGAAACCCATCGATCAAGAATGACAAGTATCTCACAAATTTTTAAAATAGTAAATAAAACAACAAGAAGTAACAAAGGAAAATATAAATAGAGAACCAAACGCAAAAAGGAAGAGACATAGGACAGAAAAAGGAAGACCCGGAACTCCGTCAAGTTGCAAAGAAAACACAATCAGAAAGTTTTTGTTGAGAGCTTCAAAGGAAAAAAGGCGAAAGTGATGGCGAACGACCAAAGCAAAAGAACAAGGAAAAGAGAAGAGGATCAAGCAAAATCATTCGGGGTGAACTCAGGATCCACTGAAAAAGATGTACAATTCGTCCAGGTAAGCCACCGTATAACATACAATACATTTGCGGACCACAGGGCTAGCTAGCAAGAAAGCGAGGAATAAGCAAAAGGTCGTCGCCAGTCCATTGAAGAAACGGGGCCGTCAATGAATCAGGTTGGAGAAGTCGTAAAATAGCTTTCATTCGTGAAGCGAAGCCAAAAAATAAGGAAATACTGGTTTCAGAATCGTGGGTCTTGTTCATAAACGAGGTCGCGAAGGTGTTCTAGTTATAATATTCTCCAAATATATAACGTCCAAGTGAACAAGGCGTGAGGAGAGATGTATTAAAACCCCCAATTCCTTTTTTAAAATGTGGAGAGATGGTTGGTGTCTTGGGCAGTCTTCAAATCGGTATAATTGGTCGTTCGATAAACTAAGTTTATAGTGTGGAGGTGTAATCGAATTATATAACGAATGGAGGTGCCATGAGGTAGTGTTGAAAGTCGGTTCGTTAGTCCTACTCTCCGGTGTCTTATATTTATAAAATACCAGAGTCTTTAAGGGCGTTCTGCAAGATTGTTTCTTTCACCGCAGCGAAAACTAACCGAATATTCGAAGTATCGGTAGCTTGAGTGAGACTGTATCATGAAGTTAGAGAACATTTCGCGTTATGTGATGTCAGGCGGGAAAACTAACTGAGGATATAGATTTAGATGGGCACGGTTAACCTGGTTGAACCGCCAGAGCAGATATTTCGCGGCTCTGTTAACATCTGGGCCACCAGAGTAGTCGGGGAAGTAATTCGATAGCGGTGTTCGAGGTAGTTTTTGTCTAAACAAGTCTACTTTGTTGAGAAAGAGGATGATACTCGTTCGAACGAACCATCTGCTGTTTACGACCGAGTCGAAAAGTACGAGGGATTCGAGCATTCGATTCTGCAATGTATATGTTAGTGAAGCTCTATGGGGTCGATAAGTCGGCTGTAAAACCTACCTGGTTCTGCTCTTCCAGGAGAACTTGGTCGTATTCGCTCAAGGCAACACAGAATATGATGGATGTGACTGATTCGAAGCAGTGGATCCACTTTTTACGTTCACTTCTTTGCCCGCCGACATCGAACATGCTATATACCGGTTAGTCGTTTAAATAAACCAGATGATGCCTTCTAAGGGCTTCATATATACGGGAGGATTCTCATACTGTATGTTTAGCTGTCCCATTGTAAACCGCGTCTCGTAGATACCGGTGGTTTTTGTTCTGGCGCGTAATACGTCGGCTTCTGTTGGAATATAATCAGGTGTACCTATTCGTCCAGCTTCGGCAAAGAAACTGAGAAAAATCAACAAGTTAGATACTAGCGAGAG
Source organism: Dactylellina drechsleri (assembly GCA_036971345.1). Classification (NCBI taxonomy): domain Eukaryota; kingdom Fungi; phylum Ascomycota; class Orbiliomycetes; order Orbiliales; family Orbiliaceae; genus Dactylellina; species Dactylellina drechsleri. Next base: position 220,131 of record JAJTUB010000008.1, read on the forward strand.
GGTGGAATGGTTGTGGATAGTGCCACGTACTATGGTGCCGAGTCCATGATGTAGAATTCACTCTGGTGTTCCAGGACAGCCGGGACAGCAGAATCATCCCATAACGCGGATACTGCTTTGCTAACGCGAGGATCCAGAGGTATGGTCGGGTCCGGGTCAACCTGAAATGTATATAGGAAATCCATATGGTCCTAAGATCGGTAAAAGTCAGCCATTTTGTGGACTTCGTCGCGAGTATCCTGAGGTTACAGTGTCGTACCTTATTCGATTCAAGTTCGGGTACAATCTCGAACTGTCGCATGGCATCTATCAGAGCTTTCGCGCAGTCGACCAAGTTTTTGTAAACCGTTAACCGATATTGTGCCAGCTCTTCTACCGTGTATCCGTCCTGATGTATAATTTTCATCTGCTTGACAATGGTTGACTTGCCACTCTCACCGGAACCTATTCGAGAAGGGTTAGAATATCCCAAGGCTGGGACGGTTTTCTTTGTATCTCTAGTATGACGGGTGGAATCCGGTGGAGAACTTCGTACCTAGTAGTAGGATTTTGCATTCGCGTCTTAACCGCCGCGAGTCGTCCATGATTTCTCTATCTATCGCCTGAGACTTTTTTCTCTGCTCCATCTCATCCGACGCTTCTCTCGACATGCATCCACCCATTTTGTCGGAATTCCTGTCTCACCAGGTAGGGAGAACGGGAGAAGAAAGAAAACACAACGAACGAAAAAGACGAATGCAGATTTTGCACTCGACCGACCAGAGACCAAACTCCTATCCACCAAATAGAAAGAAACCACACGAGGATTATATATATAAAATGCAGCCCTGGCCCAAAAAGATGTCGGAGGTCGGTAGCTAGCGTCGGAGAATCGGAGAGGGTTCCAAAGTCCAGAATATCAAATCCTGCTACTTGTATATAGGGGCCAGTCCGTTTATTTCAATTAGAGAAATTCCGCGAATGAGCCAGACGCGATGGAGATTTCAAAGGAGATGGCAGAGAGGTCGAGTAGATGTGTTGTTTGGTTGGTTCAGGGCGCGTCGTCGGTAGTGATGGAGACGGTGATGGTTGATGAGCGACGACTTTCCGATCGGGGAGGCCGGGCTGGTTGGTGGGAGAAAAGTGCAAAAAAGTCGGAGTGCCCAGAGAAAAAGGTTGGAATGGCCAAGATGGGTGGGAAAGGAGGGAAGGCAGGGAAGAAGCAGCAATGGAGAATGGAGTATCGGAGGGTTGATGGAAGTTGTTAATAGTATAATAGATGGAGGAAGAAGGGAAGGGAAAGGAAGAGAAGAAGAAAGAAGAAGAAGAAGAAACCTGTGACAAGTGAAATGGGAGAGGATGGCTGTCCGGGTGTTGTTGCTTGAAGGATGGGAGCCGCCGAGGTTGGATGGGGAAATAAATGGGCCCTGGTGGATGTCGTGAAATAGCGGATGTTTGTTTTTTCCTTTGGCTGTTTTAATTCTATTCTGCGTTCCTTTCGACAGGCAAGACGGAGAAGGGGAAAGACCACCGGGGAGATGAATATTATTTTTTGGGGAGTGGGAATATTAGGGACCGGTGGTCGTGTATGATGGGAAGCCGGGGAGGAAACTGTTTGAGTAGTAGTGGTGAGAATAGGAGGGATGATATATTGGATGAACGATGGGGTTTTGGTGATGGAGGTTGAGCGGTGGTTTGTTGGAAATGAATGGAAATTGGTTACTTTTTCGAGAAGAGGAAAATGAATGAATTGAACGAAATAAGATACTTAGATATTATTGTTATTATAATAGAGAGGAAAAAGGAAAAAGAAGGGGAAAAGAAAGAAGAAGGGGAAGGGGAGTCAGTGAATAAACTAATGGTAATACGTCTGTTAATAGCAGCAGCAGCAGCAGCAGCAATCAAATCGGTTGGCTGGCTTTTCTTTTCTGGCGGGTTCAGTTTGACTTGGTTCGGTCTCGTCTGGTCGGTCTGGCTAGTGTCTCCGGTTGGGTTGGTTGGGTGGAGCGGGCGAAGAGGAAAAAAAAAAAGGTACCCCCCGGTTATTACTCGTTAGCACGCACACCTTTTGGCTCCACACTCGCTGTTTCCACCTGGCTTGAATAGCTAGCTGGTGGACGGACAGATTGAAACTTGTGGGATGGATCTTCTCCGCCTGGTATGCAGGTAATATAAAATTATATCATCACTTTCATCAATAGATGGGATGCACAGGAGACCAACTCGTATGGTGGTGATGATCTATAACAATCCAATATAATCCAGGGAATGCATTGCCAGTGCGGTGCAGTCCAGCTGATGATAGTAGGTCGTAATCCTCGAGGCGAGAACGAAAAACGTTGCCTGCCCGACGAACGAACACGATATCAATAAACCGCCGGATGACAGCGCTATTGTTGTCCCGTGTTTTTCTTTCCTTTTACTCCCGTCCAGCTAACTCCCTCTAATTCGAATTCAAATAAAATGCATGTTGGTTTATTCAAGCATGCACGATAAAAAAAAAGATTGCACTATCATGAAAATAATAGTACTTTTGTCAAAATAGTTTGTTTAGTTGGGTCACATTCAAACGCAAGGCATCAAAATAGAAGACTCAAAGGTCTCATAGTTGCGAATGTCCTTATATCAGATGGAATTTTCGTTTCCTTTTTAGCGGTTCCTGCAGCATGCCAGCAGATGGCCATGGCTGTGTGTCTGCATACATTTATTATCATTGGTCTAACTAACTCGAGTACGCTTTGTATAGTGCTAGTATCGCCATTGTATTACCTTTGTTACAAACCTATTCGCTT